>WBMV01003388.1:680410-929165 GCA_013396655.1 Campylorhamphus procurvoides | reverse complement strand
CCTCCCCTCTCATTTCTATCTAGATTAACACTCAAAGACCCCAAATTAACTAAGACTAGACTAAAACTTGAGCTAGAGTCCAAGCCAACAGGTCAATGAAGACAGAGTTCAAGATGGCAGCATCATGGCCTGTGCCGACGTGTCACCGAAAAATAGTCAGAGAAGGGATTGTGCCTTCAGTTTCCTGGAGTTCGTGCTCCATCAGGCCTTTGCAAATCACAGAAGCAAGTGTGGTCCCCAGGCCCCATCAGTTTAGAAGGGAAAGCTACTCCCAGGGTGTCATTTTGGAAGCAGCAAAGTTGCAGCTTTAGATTGATGTTCTATTTTATTTTGTGATCATAGCTAATTAAAAAAATTAATAGAAACAGACAGAGCCAAAAGTTTATTAGAAAAGAAACACTGTAGTTTAATTATGCCACTATGTTGTGTATGACAGAAAGCCCACTGAAATCTGAATACTTGATGATCTCTGGAATTTGACTAAGAGCTCTTCAGCCTTAGGGAGAAACTTGACAATTACTAATCTACATATGCTGACAATATCAGGGGCCCCATGAGGGTCTTTAATTGCTCTGTAAACTTCAAACTGGAGTGTTCTTCGGTAGGACAAAACAAGATGCTGCATTCAAGCTAAAGAGTGGTAGTTGACATGTTTATTAAATACCCCCAGGCCCCAAAGGATGGCAGGGTGGAAGGTTCTCTGGGTAGAAGAAGTTATAAATGCAGCATCAGACAGTCAAGACAGAACAGTTATGTATGAATGCTCAGGTACAACTATGGCTTGATGGATCCAGGAAAACTTTCTGCAAAAACATTTCCACGATTCCAAACTGCATTTCTATGCTCTTGCTTCCACAGCCCTTTTTGTAACATTTTCTCAAGCTTTGTGACTGCACACAAAATGTCGGCATGATGTGAATGGAAGTGGGTGGTGGGTTTTACAAGGTGCTGACCTGAGCTTTTTCAAAAGTAAAATGTGTGATGTTTCCCTTACTGTCTGGAGGCAGTGAGTTTTGTCCATGTCATCTGGCAGGAGAAGGGCTTTTGTCCTCCAAGATTCCTTCAGTACAGGACCTGAATACATGCCAGAAA
Organism: Campylorhamphus procurvoides; assembly: GCA_013396655.1. Lineage (NCBI taxonomy): Eukaryota > Metazoa > Chordata > Aves > Passeriformes > Dendrocolaptidae > Campylorhamphus > Campylorhamphus procurvoides. Next base: position 928,073 of record WBMV01003388.1, on the reverse strand, counting down.
TTTTAGTGGGTCTGGCTCAAATCACAGCTGCAGGAAAATGGATCTTTTCATAGAAGAACTGATAGCTTCCTATTCCTTCCCTTTAATTTCGAGTTTGACACAAGCCCAGACTTTGATGATGAAGGTTATGTGTACGTTATGGCCAGCACAAGTTATTCTGGCTCATTCTCCTATTGCTACATTGACTTGATGTTGTTGACTTTGATGTTTACCTTGTACGTTGTCAACATAATCACCAAGCAAATTCTGATTGTTTCATTTCTCATTTTATTTCTATTTCAGGAATGTGCGGAGTTATCCTCCCACTGCTGTGAAGGTTCATTACCTCTGCTGAACTGGCCATAGCTCATGAAGAAGGAAATAACATTAAACCCTCCAGAAGCTTTCTAACACAGCAGCATCCATCTTGGGATGGGGTTTTACAAAGTGTTTTGTCATTTCTGGAGAGCAGAAGGAATAGACAGAGCTTGGATCACACCCCAATGGGATGTGCAGCACTCACCGTCAGGGGAACACCTTGCCTTGCAATGAAATTGATCAGGAAATAATTGGATGGAATAAATCTGGAAACTCTCAATGCCAGTTTCATTCTAGGCTCTAACAACACAATCCAAACCTTTGAATTTGGGACAGGAGAATGTTATCGATGCAACATGTTAAACAACCTTAACTCCAGTGAGCAATGGCACCAATGTAATACTTGTTTATTAGCAAAATGCATCTGATCTCAAAGGCCTCCATGACAAGTTCATTACATATCAATTTAATTAGCTGATTTACATTTAATTTACATTTCAATTAATGTCTTTAGCAACAAAACGTTGCCTTAATAGGGTAATTGCCTATTAGGCAATATGTAAAAGAATAAATAGTTGCATTCTGAGAAAGAATTCCTATTTTCAATTTTTTATTACCATAAATAACCTAAATAATTATTGCTCTTAAGGGGCCATGTCCCAGTTCCCTTCTGGGCCTAATTATAAAGACTTAGTACCTCATTAAGCAAAATGGTTTCAGAGTCACAGAAAAGCATTACTCTAATCGTGACTCATTAGTTTCAACAAAAGAGGGGAAAACTGCAAAAGTCGGCACATTTTGCCATATTATTCTTGTGGCTCATAAGCAGCGGCACATTTGAGAAGTGGCTGTTACAGCTGTGTAGGCGTTTCTGTCACAAAGCCCTATTTTCAGAGGGGTGTTTTTTGTGTGTAACTTTGGTCATTAAGAGAGAGTCATGTCCAGCTGGAAAAGCTGGCACGTGCATGGAGTGAGAAACTTGAGCAAACTTTTGTGTTCCTGTTCCCTGAGAGCTCATCTTTTCCCCACACAGCCACACAGGGTGGCTTGGTTTGAGGCTGTAATGTAGGATTCATCTTGCCAGAAGAGTTGCTTTCATCACCATAATATATCCCAGTGCATCGAAGATGGATATGACTTTTAAGTTTTGTTTGAATTCAGTGATTTTTTAGCACAGTGATCCTTGCTTGTAACTAAAGAGCAAAAATTGACTGCAGGCTTGGATGTGACCAGGTTCTGACTTCAAGGCTTTTAGTGTTGGATCCAAACTACAGCGGCAATGTGATGTAAAGCACTGATTTCATATATGCTCACTCTGCTGGTTTAAATTTGATCAAAAAAACATGGAAGGTTTGGCATGGTGCTGCTGGGTTTTATGCTACATTAGGCATCGACTGACTCTGTACTTGTCTAATGTTACACTGGATCCAGCATCCTCTGTCCTTCAGCAGCCAGTGCCAAGCCAGTGTTAAGGCACTAAGTTGGCACAAACTCCATGTCCGGAGCTCTGCCTGATTTGATGTACATGTCTCTGCTTTGTTTGGATGAAGTTTGTTCTGCTGGTGATTCAGTGGTGCAGAGATCCAGAACCGATGACTGGAACTAAGGCACTGATTGCAGTTGCTTAAAATTATGTCAGGTGAGGAAATAAAAAGGGACTAGATAAGATACTGTGTAGCAAGTAATAAATTAATAATACTCTAGCAATACACAGAGGTTTTAAAAGGAAAATGTTTAACTAACAGGAAAACAACCTTTTCATATAGAATTAGTTTCCTTATTGACCTTTGATGATGATTCATATGTAAAAGAAACCCAAACACAAACACAGAGCTGTTTTTTCTTAGATTGTAGATAAAGCCAAAGCTAGAAATAGGATTGTTAATGATACCATTGTACAGCCTCTAAGAACAGATAATCGGTGGGGGTTCTCTTTTTTCCTCTTTTTTATTCTTTTTTTCTCTTTCTTTTTTAATGACTAACTGTTACTGTCCTCATTTTACAGGTAGTTAAATTGTCAGCCTAGAAACATTAAAGGATGTTTCATATCTCAGAGCTGTAAGGAGAGCTGCTACCCTTGCAGTCCAGCCATCCTAGTCTAATGTTTCCTAAATGTTTACTAAAGCCAAAAATGGCTTTAGTGGATATTGGAACTCATCTTGAACCCCAAGATCTTCAAATAACTCACGATGGTAATGCAAACACTGTTCCATACTGTGTCAGCTTCTTACTTAGGGTAATTCATCCAACTTTGGAGAAAAATCAACTGCACTGTGTGCTTTCGAAAATTTATGGCCAGAGACTGGGCAAGTTCTAGTTCCTTAGTGCTTAATTTTCCTCTAAAAAGGTGCTGCATGTGTATACCATTAGGACAGCGAAAAAGAAATCAGGTAGGAGTCCCTTTCTTATAATACTAAATGCACTCTTTCACGGGGATAAGGAACAGTGCTGGAGAGAGAAAGAGAAAGATAAAAGATTCCACTTCCAAAAATTACCTTCAGAGGTAGAAGTTAATTGCTCAGGACTCAGATGTATCTTCAGGTATTCTGCATTTTACTGTTGCTCCTACGCTTGATGGATCTGGAATTCTTTCGAGCTGCTAACTCAAAAGCTCATTTAAAACCTTTCCTACTTTCCCATGTCTCTGATTAACACTAATCCACTCTACCCTTTCTTTTCCTACAGCTTCTTATACTCGATCCTTGCTGCAGCCTGCAAGAATTCTAATTGGCATCTGCTCTTCTTTTTGGGTTTCCATTTTTTTTCTTTCTTCCTGCTCCATTTTCTCTCTGTCGCTATCTGGGCTGCTCTATACCATCCTGTTATACTTTCTAGCCCAGATCTGCCTGCCTAGTGCTGTAAAGGATTTGATGATTTTCTTTAGGAAAGACTCTAATAATAGCCACAATCCTGCCCCTTTACAAATCTTCTTACAATGAAAAAAAATAAAAAAATGTTCTGCCCTCCAAAGTGAATTTCATTGAAAACCAAAAGTTCTTGTCACTACAAAAAAAAATTAAAAAAAAATAAAACCCCCCCTCTCTGTTCCTGATGGATTGGAGACATTTTAAAGGAGCAACATTATAATTTATGGGGAATTTGAGTACAGATCTCAGAGCTCCCTATTACAAACTGTAACTTCAGTTATTAAAGAAAGCATTTCAGTTTCCTTCTCTAATATAAAAAAACCTACAATTTATGACAGGAAAACAAGCCAGCCAGAAAGTCCTTGAGGTTCTCTAGTGACTTCACTGTTGTCAATCAAAATAACAATGAAGATGCTCAAACACTGCTACTTTAATGGGCAGAGGGACAAAACTCCTAACACACTGCAGCGGCTTTTGAAAAACGAGGAACTAGATGCCATCTGAGGTGGATGAGGCCAACAGAAGCCAGAGTCCATCTGGATGCAATGGATTTTGAGCTTTAGCTGCCACTTCAGGTGGCCTGTGCCAAACCTGTGCTTTCTCAGTCCCTATTCAGCCGCTGCCTCAGCCTGGCTGCCCAGAGGTGAAGCTTTTCCCCTGCAGACCCTGCCTGACTCTCACTCACCGCCATGCTCAGTAGTTCAGTGAAGACAACTCTGTCAAGCTCGGAGCTGTGTTGTGCCTCAGAAGCCAACACTCCCAGCTGCCCTCCCACACCTCCTTTGCAATGCCAGGTGCTGCAGTGCACGAGCTCCAAGGCAAATTGTTTGGAGCCCTCTCCTCTGTTCTCTGCTCAGTAAGCAGTATTTTACCATTATCTTTCAACACACTTTACAGAGTCATAATGTTCACAGACAGAACATACTGTTAGACCATCAGGGCAGCCTCCTGTACATCACAGGCCATTAAACACCATTGTCACTCTTCTTTTTGTTTGACTAAAATATGTTTTGTTTTGACAAAAACGTTTCTTTAGTGATCTCCTCATTTTCCTTTGGTATGGTCAGAAAATGGAGAATTCACTTTCCCTTTGATAGCCTCTTCCAGTGGTTCCTCCTTTTCTCTGTAATAATACAATGCCAAATATCCGATTCAATATTTTCTAGCTTCAGCTTCCAGCAACTACTTCTTGCTATGCCTTTCCCAGTTAAATTAAAGATCCATACAGTACCCTGCATTTTTCAACACAAACACTGTCCTCTCTAATCAAGCCACAGCTTCTGGCTTTCTGCTCGGGCCACTGTGCTCTCGCTGCTGCAGCCAGAGCCATCGTGGCTGACTTTCCATCAGCAGAGGTTCTCTAATGCAGAATATGGGGGCACTTTTGTACACTTCTAAGCCAGCTGCTCCGAACTACTGCAGGACAAGAGTCATTGTTTCTAGGGTGGCAGAAGAATAGACAAGAATAGCTGGCAATTTTTGCTTCCTCCATGACCATCATCTTAAGTTGCTTTGCCAAGCCAACAATGTTCTTTTCTTTGCTTTTTAAATACAAAGCTGTACATACATGAGGAATAAAAAGCTCTAATTTATTCTGTGAAAGTGTTCATCAAGTGAGAGACAGGACGCTGGGAAAAGATTAAGAGCTTACATTTTTCATTTGACTTATTTCACATAAAATTTCATAGAGGATAAAATGATGGGAGGCAAAGAAGCAATGATATTTCTGTTTTATCTCTTTCTAAGGACCATAAATCTTTCTGAAGTATCATTAATTATAGCAGCGCCATTCACGACACTATTGTTAAGGGTCTATCAGCAGTCCCATTATAAAGCCCTATTTTCAGGGATTTATAACTTGCTTAGAAGAATTTTGTTTCAGGCAAAAACTTTGCTAGGGCAATGTCTCCATCTAAGACAATTTATTTTAAATGTAAAGCACCAAGAAAAATGTTACCTCTTTTGAACTGAGTAAGGGAGAGCCTAGGAAGGAAATTTCTAGGGGTACAAAGCTAATGCTGTCTTGGCTGATTGAATCTGTGCCATTTCTGAATTCATAAGACTGCATTCATAGAACTTATCTCTTAGATGAATTTAGATTATTCCTTTGCAACACAGGTTTCCAATTACTACAACTGAATTCAAGATCTGGAATATTCCTCTAGTGGCTGTAATCAAATCAGGTTTGATTTCTTTAGCTGCAGCCAGTCAAGAAAGAATTAAGTAGACATGGAAAACAGCTTACATGTTAAGAAAACTTTGCTGTCTTTAGGTAGCTTATCTATTTTTGTGTTGCAAGCATGATATACATCAAGAATAAGTGAAGCTAATGGTCACATCCACCAAAGCTGTATTGACTTAGCAGCAGTATGGAGGAATTGCTCTGCCATGGCTGAGCCACAGTGAAATATTAGAGAGGCCCTGAGTTTCTCCAGATGTGTAATGAAAATGCTCTTCAATAGGCACTAGGGAGATTGGGAGGGCACGGGGAAGAAAGGTCACTGCTTCACCTACATAACAACGTGAGCAGGTGGCCTTTTGCCTGTAGCAACTTGTAGATTCATCAAGGAAGCCAAGAACTCTGCCCAGTTGTGTCTTTGCACGTTGAGAAAAAGGAAGACGCTCAATAAGACAGGATCGACAAAATCGCTGTGGCCTTTTTCTAAAGCAATAGATATTAATGAATGCTAACTTCTGGGCAACTTTTTATCCTTCTTTAGAGTAGAAAGATTAGATGAAAATGTATTTTGTGAAGAGTGTGCTGACACCCTCAGGTAATCTCCATCCTCTGTCCTCATCAATAATCTAACACTCTACCTCCCCGTTACATTACTGTCTGCAGTAATGCAATTCACTTCAGTCCCCTTAGATCCTATTAGAATCTCTCACATTACAAAATTCTTCCAGCTCGGCTCTATAGCGTTCTGGGATTGTTTAGTCGCAACTTCGGCTGGCTGTTTTCCTCAACTACAATTCTTTGAGCTGGGACTGACTTTTGTGAATTGCACATTTAACCTAGAAGCAAGTCAGAAGATCAAAATAAGTAACACATGTGGGTATTGCCCAGTGGGGCCCCGAAAGCACTGCAATTCTGCTTTGAACACTGTTGAATGTATCTTGTGGTAACAGTTCCACTACCTAAAGTACTTTCTTCTATCAATTTTGATTGTGTTGTCCTTTAATTTCACTGCATGTGTCCTTTGAAAGGGTAAATAGGCATGGGCAAACAGAAGAACCCATTTCTGCATGTTATGCAATACCTTATGTACCTCCTCATGTACATCTTATTTTTCTCCTCTCCAACGTAAAATGTCTTAATGTTTTGTTTGCCTTTCTAATGTGGAAATCTTACCATAACTCATAATTTATTGAGGCTATTTGAGCAGATGTCTTCCTGGAATTCTCCACAGTTATTAATGACAAGTCAGTCCTGCTTGGTGATGATATCTAAATAACGGGTTGGATGTGCAGTAAGACAGACTTCTCTTGGCTGCTCAGTCAACATCAGGGGCTTAGAGTAGGCAGAAATAGATTTCTGACAACACTCCTAAAAACTGCAGTGGAGGGTGGAAAACTGTCGAAAGCTCCTTTATTTCCTTCATTCTAGTTGCCAGAATGACTGTGCAACACCACTTTGCACCCAGAATAATGCTTCCTAAGTTTAAGGAAAAAAACATTCCTGGCTTCTTAGTTGAAAGTGAGCCTCTGACAAAGTTGGTGATGTTAGACTTGCTCTCTGATCTCCAGCCTTATCTGATCTAACTCTGTCTAATCCCCAGTATTTTTTAGATTCTGAACTGTGTAATACTCACTGTTTGCAAACCTTACTCTTCCTGTTTTTCCCGCTTCACCTGTTTTGTAACATATTTCAATGCACTGAATCTCCTGAAGCCTGACCATCATGAGCCCTGCAACAATATGGCATAAATCCTATTATAATTATCTTAAACCAGTGCAACTTCACTCTTTTGACAGTTACTTCTAGTTTGCAATACTAGAAATAGGAGTAAAATTGACTATTTTTATGACATCACAGCTCTTCCACAGCTGCCATGTCAGAGGGCCCAGAGGACAGAGAAAGATAAAGCTTATAATTGGAGGAGATTGCAAAAAAATTAACACAATGCAGAACTGTCATCCAAGCTCTTTTAATACATGGAACTAAGTATAAGTAGCATTACAAGAAGATTTACTGCTGTAAAAGCGCAGGAATTCATGTGCTGTCACAGCAGGGAAACTTTACAGCAGTTAAAACCTCAGGTCTATTACAGCAGCATGCACCTTTTTGGCTGTTTTGGTTATCAGTTTTGCTTATTAGCAATGCCTTTTAACTGAAAGTCAGGGTTTTCCCTCACTGTCCCCCAGATTCCTGTATTATTGTTCCTGTAATGCAAATGTAAATCTAAATCATGCATTTAACAAAAATGAGAAGGTCTGGATGAGTCTCACACTGCTACAAAAAGGGCTGGGCAGGAAAACACTGCAGCGGCCTTTCTTCCCAAGGCCCAGAGGGGTGAAATGGGAGAAACACTGCAGACCTGAGGGTTTACCAGGCAAAAGCACTGAAATTCATCACTGCCTTATCACTTCAGAGAAGCTTTTTATCCTGCCTCGTGCTCCTTTTTCAAGGGCTATAAAGTACTTCTGTTCCAGGGCACTGCACATGGATATTAAATTCTCATCACAAACATGATGCCATTTTTGATTTCAGCATTTATCTATCTTCTGTTCTTATATGGCCACACTTACCATAATATCTCATACTTCACAATCTTTAACACATTATTTATCCCTCCAAAAAGCATGTATATGAAAGGTAGCTGAAAATAAGCAATAAACCATTTTAATACTGTTACCATCTGAGGCTATGGATCTGTGAGAATTTTCTTCTCATTAACTCTAGAATGCTATTCATAACCTTGAGACTGATAATACTTAGAAAATTATTTTATCCAAGTGTCAACCCCTCCTTAATATATATACTAGAAGTCTACAGTTCAAAAATGAGTCTTTTCCAGGCCTTAAATATAAAATTCTTTGCTCAGATGAAAAAACCCAAAACACATAAACTGCAAAAACAAACAAACAAAACAAAACAAACCCTTACAGCTGTTACAGAAGTCACATTAATGAAAACAAGGCCTGCATTTCCAGTCATTTATTTGTTTTAAAAGGCTGATACCAAGTTTTAATAATGGTATTTAATCTACCTATAGATTTTATTTTTGTCTGCACTGGCATATTATGTTCCTTGAAGTTTCCTTAAAAAAAAAAGAAATAAAAACATTTTGAGAATGCTGGTTCTTTCCAGATCACTTAGCATGATTTTTTGTTTTTGAAACTGTAAAATTAAAATGAAGAAAGCTGAGGGATGCTTTTGGAGGCAATTAAAATTTCCTGCCCTCTCTGCAGCTATACCTGTGAATTTGGAAAGCATATTTAAAGGCTTAAAACCCCTCACAGTCTGAGGGTGAAACAACTTGCAGTTGCCAAGACAGAAAGTCAGACCATTTTGGTGTTGTATGTGATTGCAAATACTCTGTAAACAACTTAGCAGCAAAGACGCTGGGGAATATCTTTGATGTGATCAAAATGGTGATGAAGATTAGTGGCATAAATTTGAGTTTGTGCAGTGATGAAAGCAGAAAGACGAGCATGAACAGTTTCAGACAGGAGTGGGCAGATGGGTCTCTGAAGATGCAATCAGTCAGAATATACCACGTCCACCATGTCTCACCCACAGAGGACATTAAAACGGGATACTTCAGTCAAAAGGGCTCAGATGCCTACAACAGGATGCAGGTGAATTGCATCAAAAGAGAAAAAAGAAAAAGAAAAAAGAAAATGTGGCAATTCAGTGCTTTTTAGCTATTCAGCCCTGGAGCTGTACAAAGCTTGGTTGTGACCCCTCTGCTGAAGGAAAGGCTCTCTCCGTGCCTTTCTGTGGGAGGCCCCATAAGCTGGACGGATCTGACACATCCCAATCCTGCTGGATGCCCCACCCCAGCACTCTGTGATCTGCCTGGTGCTCTGCCCCATGCTGGACACCAGCCCTCCATCACCCAACACTGCACCCATCACTGTGACTCTCTGCCCTTCAGAAGGCAGAGAGGCTGGAAATTGTATTTCACCTATTATTTGTCACTTTTGGTACACACCAGCAGGTCCCCATCAGCACCACAGCCTGTGCAGGGCAGGGAGCAGGCAGGTGGGAGTACCCGGGAGCTTGTGGGATGAGCAGGGACAAGGGATCGGCTGAATGACAGGGCAAGAGGGCATAGTCTTAAGCTGTGTCAGGGTAGGTTTAGGTTGGACATTCGGAGGAATTTCTCCACAGAAAGGGTGATTAAACATCGGAACGGGCTGCCCAGTGAGGTGGTGGAGTCACCATCCCTGAGGTGTTTAAGGAAACACTGGACGTGGTGCTGAGTGCCATGGTCTGGCTGACATGGTCGTATCAGCAGTAGGCTGGCCCCAGTGACCTCAGAGGTCACAGAATCATAGAATCATGGAATCAGCTGGGTTGGAAGAGACCTCCGAGACCATCAAGTCCAAGGGCAGGTGAAACAAGGAAGAACCTTCAAGGGGTTAACTGGATTAGTAAAAACAGTCCAACACCTGCTCTCCTTGGGTTACTAAGAGAACATGGGGATGTGCTCCATGCAACCCACTGGATCTGATCTTCGAGAACTTCATATGATCAACATAGTGGTCATTAATTAGGATGATGTAGACATTTGAATAGAGCAAAGTGGCCTTAAACCAGTAGTTTTTGTAAGCTTCAGTGACTAAGTCATGAACAAAGAAAGTTGAAGAAGTCAAAGTGAGGAAGAGGAGTTAAAGATCCCTGGGGTGAGACTGAAGACCAGAAATTACTACCTTATCCTGATGCCAAAAGAAGATGCTGGAAGGCTCCGCCCAAACTCTTCCTAGTTATTAATATGTATGATCAGATATTGCAATCTTATTAATATGCAAAATTGCATGTTGCAATCATGTATCTAAAGGTGTAAAATGGCTCACTTTGTACTGATAATTTGAAGCTAGTGCTGCTCCAAATAAACACCTTTNCGAGACAACGGCGGCGGCCGAGCCCGAGCGGGCCGGGCCGGGCTGACCCCGGGGCTGGCGCCCTCCCTCCCTCCGTGCCTCCCATGCCGCGGAAAGCGCTGCGCTGTGTCCTGCGGCTGGAGCTGCGCTCGGTGAGTGCCCGGGCCGCGCCCTCGGCAGCGCAAGCACCACAACCCGCGCTCGGCTCTTCCGGAGCCGCTTCCCGTCCCGCTTCCCATCCTCGGCCTTCACCCCTGCACTGCCGGCCCGGGGAGCTCATGGANGTTTTTCTCATTTCTGAGATTTTCGGCATCACGGGCTGTGCGTGCAGGGTGTGAGGGCGGCGTCTGAGGGCAGCATTTGAAGGCAGGGTGTGAGGGCAGGGCAGGCTGTGAGGGAAGGATGTGAGGGCAGGGTATGCAGGCAGGCTGTGAAGGCAGGCTGTGAGGGCAAGGTGGGCAGGCAAGCTGAGGGCATGGCAGGCTGTGAGAGCAGGCAGGCTGTGAAGGCATGGCACACTGGGCGGGCATGACAGGCTGTCCGAGCAAGCTGTGCAGTCCGACCGCGGCCCGGCCCGGCCCGGCCCTGCCCCGAGCAGCGATGGCGATGGCAGTACCGAGGGGCGGTGCGGGCGGCGGGGCCGCNGGGCCGGGCCGGGCCGTGCTGTGCTGGGCCGTGCTGGCGAGCGGGGCATCCCTCCCGTGTGTGCAGCCTCCCTGTGTGTGCAGCCCCCGGTCACTGTGCCCCTCCCCGCCTTGGGGGCGGCAGCAGCCGTGCCCCTCCACAGTTCTCATCTTCCTGCGGGAAAAGTGTTCTTTTGCAAGAGGCCCTCCTTCCTGGGAACCTATACCTTGTGGGAAAAGAACTCTTGGGGAAAACAGAGCAAAAGAATTCCCAGGGAGGAGCAGGTTGCGGTTTGAAATGCACCCCTGCGAGGGGCAGGACGTGTCGCTGGGCAGCTCTGGGTGTTACATGGAGGGAGCGAGGTCAAAGTGGAAGGTTTTGGCGTTAATCATGTTAGGACTGTGCCTTCTGCACTTTGCAGAAGTTCTCCGTTTATATCCAAGTTGTGAGTGAGGCAAGAAGCTGTCTCGTTCTGGTAACTTTTAAGAAGTGGTTGTGGTGGACAATGCCCTGTGTTAGCCTGGAGTAGATGGCTTCATTCGCCCTGGCCACTGTAATCCAGAGGTTTGGCCTCCCCTTGGACAAGGGCTGCCAGGACACTCCCTGCTGAGAGGAGAACCCCAGGTGCCACCCACAAGACTCAGGTGCAGATCCAGGAAGTAAGTACTGGGACACTGACCAGGTATTCCTGGTTGCTTAGCTGCCTTTGTCCCCAAACTCGAGTGGCTGCTCTGAGGCTGAGCTGTGGCAATATTGCCACTCATGGGTGGTGAGGGTGTCACTGTCGTGGTGTTGCTCTGCTGTCTTCAACAGCTGGTGTTTGTCTCCATAATGCCAAGGTCTGCTTGTTTCCTCAAGAGGACCAGATGGGCTTTCCTTTTCTGTTCCTACTGCTGTGAACCATTTGTGTGCCAGGAGAGAGTACAGAGAAGACGTTTCTCCAGGGCCAGGCTTCTTCAGTTACAGGGTGGTTTTTATTCATCCTGCTCTCAAGGCTATAAATATAATGGAAAGGGACTACTCTTGCACAAATGACAACACTTAAATAATGTTTAATGAAACACTTTCACTGAAATTATTTTTAGTCTTCCATGGTTGCACTCTTGGTGTGTTATTTGGGCAGCAATTCTTTCATTTCCCAATAGTAGACCTGGTTCTTTTGGTAGTATTTTGTGTGAAGGACTCGCCAGTCTTCTGACGATCTTAGGGATGGGAACTACCCTTCCACTTTAAATCTGCATTGATCAGGATCAGAGTTGAACTCTGCATTCCAGATGGGGTCTTGCTGTCGCCTTAGGTGAAGTAGAGGAAAGAAGTTCAACATTCATCATATATGCCTTAATATTAGTCAGGGTCATTAAAAATGTTAAAAGACATGAATCCCAGTATATGGAGAGGAACACTTTTAATCGTAACCTCAGCTTGATGCCTCCCAGTTTTTGCACATTATTGATGCTGTCCTTTGGCCAATTCTGTACCACTTTGATACTAAGTCCTGTCTTTTGCATCATAAGTAGTAATTTCTCATGTGGCATTATATGATATCGTTTATTCAGAAAATAGAGGTTCAAGAAAATGTAGGGGTTTGCTTGATTGATCTATTTTTATGGAACATGCACTTCAGGGCTTTTTTCTAGTTATATTTTCCTCTCTATTTTTTACTTTTGCATATTTAAATACTCTGGTTGATGGGGTTATAATTTTTCAGATCTCTCTTCCTCATACGGGCCTTGTGTTCATTATTTTTCATCAGATGGTACCATCTCCATTTTCATTACATAAGTTTCAGTTATATATCGATCCAGGAAATTCTTTTACAACCTAGGCTGAATATGATTCAGTCCCTGTGGCTTCTTGGTCCAGGCCTAGTACATATTGTTCTAATTTCCATCATTTAGTTCTTTAAGGTGTCTTTTTGCTCCTGTGTTAAGTATCGTTACAAGCGAGGCAAAATACTCGGTTGTGTTTGGAACATAGATTTCTTAGTTTTCACATCTTGGATGATTTATACTACATCCACTGGTTTCCTCCATGTTTGCTTTATTTGTGACTTAGGTTTTGTCCAAATTTCTGATTCCTTCTCCTGTTCTTTTACAGTGCTCTGCATATTTCTCAACCCTCTTTAAAACCTGTCCACTTGTGTCAGAAGTTCTGTCCTCTTTGTTTTTCACTTACTTTAGGATACAGATGGGTTTTGGTGCTTTTGGCTTAATTAAATTCCAAGACCTTCTCTGATCTGAGTCCACACAGTCTTTGGTTTCTCTCTCTACTAGTTTTTTTCTTTTCTGAGAGGCTGCTCTTCTAAAATGGAAAGCCTTACTTAAAGACCAAGGGCTTTTTTTGGTTTGGTTTATCCTGCCATTAATTGAAATTGAATAATTTATCATTGCTCAAAATAAGATTTCAGTGTTATTTGTGTTTTTGAGAGTAATTTTGGCATCTACCTCTGCTGCTGACATTTAAATTGCTCATGTAGCAACAGAAAGGAGTTCACATTACTCTTTTTGTCATGGCTACATGGAAAATTTGCAAATATGGCAGTGAAGGTAGGTAAAGCTTTAAGCATAAAGATAAATTAATAGAATTGTGAATTACTGCCAGATTAGGAGACTAAAATGGCATCTCTTCACTTTGAAAAGATTATTTTTGCAATTCTTTAATCCAAAATGCTGTTGTGTCTGGAAACTTGAACTGAGTTCAAGCCAATATGTCCATTGCCCTTCATAGAAAACTCTTCTTGTTTTGATGGTAATGGGCAATTAACAGGATTTTTCCAGGCCTCCTTATTCATGGATTACATCTACAGCTACAGTTTTGGGACTGCATGTAATAAATGCCATAGAGGATTGTGGATCAGTAGAATTCTGTTCCTTTCCATAAGATTAATTCAGTGATTTCTTCATGGCTGTCTGTGATGTCCCAACAATAGGACTGGTACACATTTTCCGTCATCCTGGGAATTTTCAGCAGAGAAGCCCAGGGTAGTGCTGTGCTAGACATTTCTCATAGTCCTCCGGGTTGCTTGTAAGGTCAGTTAATTGCAGCATTGATATCCCTCTTCCTTAGCTGATCCATAGATAATACCATTACAGTCTTTAAAATAGTCCCTCATCCTACCTGAACAGTTTGCAGTCAGATAAGAGCTTCAGTTTGTCTCCCAAGTATTATGCAGCTCCATGCCTCGGATATGACAAAATAGATGTCACAAACTGCAGATACACGTGTGTCATTCATTTTTGAAGCTGGTTTAAAGTTACATAGACATGTAGATTTTATGATTCAGCCCAGGCAATGAGCTGTGCGGTTTATCTCCAGGCCAGTAGAACCACAGGTTTCCAAAAGTGCTATCTAGGCTCACACGCTCATTTGTGAGAATTTGTTTCCTTTTATAGGGTAGCAAGGAGAAAATGACACCTGTTGTTTGCAGTTTTGCCCTCTCTGAGGTCTTCAAATTTCTCACTTGTCATCTCAAAAAATGGCAATTATTGGTTGCCTTCTCTGAAGTGAAAGGCGCAAAACTCTACTAGAAATGACTGTAAATTCCACAAAAGTGTTGAGGAGAAAAGCGAGAACTAAAGCTAATATGACTTATGTATGTAGTTTGGGGGCATCTTGCCTTCTGTGAATGAAATCTGTCTCTTACTCCTATTCACACTTGCAACTGCATGAGTGTCACACAAGCTGTTTAATGCTTGACAGGCTGTTTCAATTGGGTTATCTATTATTCTGGCACTTTTCTTGCAGATTGGAAGCCCTCATTTACACGGAGAGGAAACCCTCTTTTTTCTTCCCTGGATATTTATAAGTGGAAACACTATTTTTTTAGCTTACACTGTATCTATAATAATCTATCACACATTGTTTTTTAGTATTTCTTTCACCTGAGATGGTTTTTCTGCTGTTTATATAGTTTTCTTTTAAATCCAGTTAGGATTTCTCAAGTAAAACGTTCATTTGGGAATAGGAAACTGTAACCAAACCACTTATTTTAATTCCTGTCACTCGCCTCCTTTGTCTTCCTACCTGGCAATTGAAAGTCTGAACACTTTCTCTAGCAACCTTATGTTGGAAGAGACAACCTCATATTTATTACACTGAGATAAAAAGTGAGCAGGAAACATGAAGTGAAAGGTGTCAATTCTCTGGCTGGGTAATAGAATAAAACCACGTGGCTTGGAGAAAATAGCAAATAGATTTGTCATGAGTTGTATACATCCTTGCAGTTAGAGCATAAGAAAGAATGTCTGATGTTCATCAGACATGTTTGAAAACATACCAACTTCCTACTTAAAGAATTATTCAGAGAAAGTTGAGAGATTAGTGGCACTATCTGTCAGCTAATGAGAAGCCTCCCCTGCCTTGAGTACCCTCCGAGGTGACCAAACTTCCCAGAGAGACTGTGTCTCTGGTAGCGATGGAACAACTATTGCTTTTTCTTGTTTGCGTATTAGAACACAAAGTTAATATAACATTTGTACATAAACTTGCCCTTTCTGGTGGCTGGACAGAGTATGGATATCTAAACATGTACATTGACCAGCTTCATTCTGTAGTTAGGCTAAATTCTGGATGGGCTTTTGTGTGTTGGTATCACATAGACTTCATTCTACATGTCTCTTCATATAGAAGATTATCTCTTAGATAGTGAGCGCATGCCTTTAACTCCATTAACCTGGCATTGGGTTTTTGTTTTGATTGAAGACAATGGAGTGTGTTTACTTAAGCAAGAAGAATTTGGTCCTACTTATTTTAAAATGGTGACTATTTTTCCTGGCCATTCTGTACAAATAGAATTGCTTTAGAGAAGAAATTTTTCGCTCTTGTCTGTTATAATTTCACTCTTAGAAATCAACCATTTCAGTCCTGACAGTTTCATTTTTATCTTGAAAGCAGCCATTACTTCTTTATCTAAAGTTCAGTTTGTTTAATGAGTGTGTTACTCTTACAGATAACTTGTCCTGGAGTGCTGCTGAAAGACAAAGAGGAACTTTATCTCAGTGTCTTTGTACTTGGGCAGTACAAAAAAACTCAATGTGTCCCTGCAGTGTTTCCACTCTTCTTTCAAGAAAAACTAGTATTTGAAAAGGTAAGATATGTCAAGATCTAACACAGCCCAAATAAACCCCATCCCAAATTCCACAAAAACTGTCAGCAAATCCCATGAGCACAAGTAATCACACTGAGGATGGCACAGTATTTTAACTCCTGCTTCCCTTCAGTGCAAAGGAGGTGTGTGCTTGTATTATCCACATGGTCACTCAAGAACTATGCATACTGAAGATTATAATGTATATATGGTGGTGTTTGTTCATTCTTTTGTAAACTGTCCTTTCTCAGCATCTGTTTTGCTGGCTTGGAAGGGACTGAATGTTGTTCTAAAAATTATGGCAAGGTGAAGAACAAAGACTATATAATATAGGAGAGTCAATTTAGTAGAAAGATAGAATAGCAGCACAAGCCTTTTTGGTGACATCTTACTCCCTTTGAGATACTTTTTTCATGGTTTGTCACCAGAATTCCCAGACTGGTGCTCTGGCCCTGTAATTTATAGTTGTTTATCACAGATTCTGAGTCCCTACTACCTTCATTATTAGTACCACAGGGATAATGAAACACAGTATCTTACAGATATGATCTGGCTTCTTGACTACCTATGAATAATAATACTTTGCCCTTTCTAGTTCTTTTCTTTTAAGCATCCTGCAGCACTTTGAAAACCAGGCTGAGTAAACATCAGTGATGCTCTGGTGAAGTGGGTCAGAAACAAACAGTGATAATTTCACTAGCTTCTGAAGAGTAAAAAAGACCATCATTCTTTAAAGGCAGACATACCACAAACTACTTAAGGGAAATATACTGGATACTGTTTTCAGTGTAATTTAGGGGACCTCCAAGACTCCATCTACTTACAAAAGAAGGTGAACAAGAAAGCTGAGAATAATATCTGTCTTCTTACAGATAGCTATTGATTAGGTCTAGATACTTGTGGAGCACCAGTCCTGTGTGTTTCTTAATGTTTAGTACCTTGAATAGCAATGTGATTTACACCACTTTGCTGAGACTTTTATATAGAATTAGGAGGAAATGTATTATCTGCTGAATATCCAGTGCAACATCCTCCCCTGTTCCTTGCCATCTATTCACATGGGATTCAGGTTAAAAAATCCAAACGTGAACAGGAGCCTTTAGCTGAATAGTCACTTCCATGAAAATTAAGCTTAAAGCATTACTAATAAATTAAAGCATATAGTCTTTGTCTATCAGAATTGTAGAACTTTCAGCAATTTATCTTTCTCTCTTGAAATTTTCTTAGACAATGCTTACCATGACATCTTCAACTCTTCACAATAGCTCATAATTTAAATATGGAGAGGTAGTTTTGTATGGCTAGAAAGCATATAACAAGAATTGCTGGCTTTCAATGAATTGAATCATGTTCCAAATGCTAATTTCAGTATCCTTTCTTTTTCCATCTTGGCAAGGAAGAATATTATTTTGGGGATATTTTTCCTTCGCTTCTCCCAGAGGTCTATTGGATTGTTTTGACTGTGCCATTATTATTTATTCATTTCTTTTTCAGGATTTTCCTAATATAGTTGATCCTGGAGACCTTGTGAAGTTACTGGAATGTAGGTTCTGCTTTTTATGTATACCTGTGTTGTATCCATTAATGTCACACATGTATGGGCTCTAAAGGCTTTTTGGAGGTTTAAAATATGGAGTGGTTTTATTATGAGGAGCCTGTTCTCTGAAAAGCTAGTGGGTAAGCACTTTGTTATCTAACAAAATGCCTCTAGGAATGTATGTTATATGCTTTAGAACAGCAAAGGGGTAAAAAGACGTAACTGATTGGAATTTCAGCTGGTTATCCAGTTAGGTAATGAGTTCCTTTCTGTAGTTATTTGATTACTTTTCAAACTACATAAGCATAAACCTCCAATTTTTGTAAAATTATTCATTTAATTTTTTAAGAAAATTATGTCTTGCCACATGTGTACTACAATGAGGTATAGTAAGAAAACACTGACACTGAACTCTGACTCCAGGACTATCCACCCTTATACTAGGAGTTATCTGAAAAGCAGGCAAAGCTTGCATAATCTTCTTTAAAAGAGGACAGACTTGGCAGCAGATAGAACTTATCAAGTCCTAAGTCAAATTAGAGTTGTCATTTGTACTCCTCTAATGCCATTGTGTTCATCTGTGATATTTATCCAGGCTGTTCTTAATTTTCTCTTACTGTTGGTATGTGGTGGAAATAGTACAGCAATGTGTAGTACTATGAAGCTTGAATCAGGGCTCTGTTTTTCTTGAGCTTTGACTGTAAGAATTACTTTTCCCTTTAGGTTTGGGTTTTGTTTTTAACTCATGAAAAAACTTTTTTGCCTTCTAGTTGACACAGCAGTACTTGAACTAATACAGCTCGTTCCTCCAGGTATTGTATCAGTCTCTTCATAAATTATGCAGTTTAATAGGTGAATTTCCATGAGGACATTGCCCATTACAGCACAATCACTGTTTCCAACACACAAACAACATAGAAAGCTCTTCAACAAATAGTCCTCTGAATATAAAATGTTAATAGATCAAGAGGATCTCATTCTTGGAAGAAAATAATAACTGAATATTGAAATGTACCATAGTCAGACTTAGGAAAGTGATAATATTTTAAAAATGGAAAATAAACTGAAATCATCCAGTGCATACTTATTAACTACATCACAATTCACTTGCAAAGAGGCTTTCTGTGAAATTTCAGAGTGCATAATCTTGTTCTCAGAATGACACTTTTTTTCCTTCCATTTTAATGGTGACCATTGGGAAAACTCTTATCCTCACTATAAGTATTACAGGTCTCTGGGGATATCTGAAGATAATAAATAGTGATTTGTCATACTTCTGTTATTGGTTTGTGTGATTATAAAAATCTATTTTAATGAAATTCAAGTGTTCCCATGA
Organism: Campylorhamphus procurvoides; assembly: GCA_013396655.1. Taxonomy (NCBI): domain Eukaryota; kingdom Metazoa; phylum Chordata; class Aves; order Passeriformes; family Dendrocolaptidae; genus Campylorhamphus; species Campylorhamphus procurvoides. The sequence continues at coordinate 909,276 of WBMV01003388.1, read as the reverse complement.
ATAATGTAAATCTGCATTTTATTGGAAATAAAGTCACGTTTTAAAGAGGACTCATTTGGAAACTGTGGCATTAAAAGCACTCTCTGTCAGTTGTACTGTATTTTCAAGGAAACAATTGCATCTCTCAGGTGGCTCACCAGACTGGTTACTTGAAGAAATATACTGAATGGGGATGTGGTTTGGGGTTTTGTTTTTGTTTGGTTTTTTTGGTTGTTTGTTGTTTGGTGTGGTTTGGTTTGGTTTGGTTTGGTTTGGTTTTTTTGGGGGCAGTAAAAGATCCTGCATAAGGAATTTATTTTCAGGGATCAGAGATAGGTGTGATACAGTCCCGCATAAGCCAACAAGATGGCTGCAATAGCACAAGTTAATTTTTTTTTGTAATATACATTCAAGGTTTTCCCTCTGTAAACAAAATATTTTTAAAGTAGCAACCCAGGATACTGAGAAAATCTTTGGATAGTTATTTTGATATTGCTTGTGTTTCTTTCTTGCTGGTACTGTTACTGTTTTGTAAGATGGAATGATACAGCTTTTCATAAGGGGTTGACTGCCATTAAATGTATGAGTTTCTTCTGTGGCATGGAAGGGAAAGAAAGAAGAAACTACTGAAGAGTTGCCTAGAGAAAACTTCTCATGTGTCCCTTACAAAACAGTTAACACAGTCTTCTTAAATTTTTTTTTACAATAACATTGAAACAGTTTCATAGTAGATTCTGCACATTTCTGCTGCTGATTTAACTTGATGAGGTTATTTCCTAGTGTGATAGGAGTTTTGGAGCCATGCTGGTAATTTGTAAAGAGCAAAATTTATCCTGGTTTCAGCAAGGCTCTGTGTGTGGTGTCTGTGCTATATAGCTTTGTGTATTTTCCAATTAAAGTATATATATTTTTTTTTAGTAGGAAAAATTCTAGCTACATATGAAGAAAATACAAGAGATTTCCTGTTCCCTGACCCTAAGCTTACCCGTGGGCACCGTGGTTTAGAGCGTGAGATTTTAATGAAGAGGTCCTCTTCTTTTACAGTGAGTGAATGTCTGTGGATTGTATTTATGATACAGCCTGTTTCACTGAAGAAACCCCTTGAACTGCTTCAAATGAAAAGCGATTACTTCTGACAGATTTTGCCATTTCAGGTGTTGAATGTACAATCCACAGTTGAACTTTTGTGAAAGTATAATCTCTTTTCAAAATGCTTCAAGGAATTATTTAATGTGAAAAAGTTAGTTTCCACTTGGTTTGCAGTGTGGCACCATGACATGTCTCCGTTCAGTTTAATCTGTGGTGCAGCTGGTAGTGGAAGGGATGCAGGAGAAGAGGGAGATGTCATATCAACTTCATGGTTCTCAACAGATAAACCACGTAACCCTCTTCCTCAGTCTCTGTCTGTAGCATTTTTCAGACCGTTTTGGAACTGTTTAGGACTATGACAGTCCCTACAAATTTAAAGTACTACCTCATCTGACTTGTGGGCCTCCTTGAGGTGCAGGATTGTCACTAAAATAGTAAATTACTGAAATTTATTTTAGTACTAAAGCATGATTGCTTTTATGTTCCCAAGGCCATTCACACTTATTAACTAACTTGCCTTTTCTACAATTTCTAAAAAAGCTATGATAAACAACAGATAATTGGCAGAATTAGTGCAATGAATTAATGTTAATTTTCTGGAGGTAAGGGCTCAAGTACCTATTGAATGAAAACGAATTCACTGCCCTTTCATAAAGTTTGGCTGTTGAGTCTGAAGTATCCGCAGAATAAGTCAGGAAGGCTCCTTAAGGATGATGGTGATGATGTGTTTGGGCGTTTATTTTTGTGTGGTCTGTTTTGTTTAAGTTTTATGAGTGGATTGGCAGGACATTTGGATTGGGAAGGTAGGGATTTAGTTGTCCTGTCTGTTATGATTGGACTCAAAGCAGTGGCAGCAGAGAAATGCTGATTTAAAGGTCATTGTTATCTTTTAACTGGTGTAATCTTTCCCCTGCAAGGGCAGCCTGGAAACTGCCCAGTCACTTGCAATTAAAAGTGCTAATTTGGTGTCTAATGCTGTGTTACATTTGAGTGCTTTAAAGCTGTGATTTTGTGCTACAAAACATATGATTCTGCAGTAGCTTAAACAGTCCCTGCAAAAACAGTTTTATTTTTCGGCCGTAGCACCTCTTTGAGATGGCTCATCCCATGCATGGTAGTGGTGGCTCAAGAGACAGGGTGGGACTGTTGTGCTTCCATACTGCTTATAGGATAGGTACTTTCCTGGTGTTGAGAAAGGATAGGGAGGTTAGGAATAAATGAGGTGGTATTAGCTAAAATGCTTTTAGATTTTTTGTGAGAATATAATCAGTCTATGTAGAAGCAGAGCCACTAGAGAAGTTTGAGGATTTTTTTTCAGACTGAGTTCTTTAATACAAGAATTGTGTATTTTCTAATAAAGGGTAGGTGATTTGTAAGCTGTGAGAAGATGTGATCAGAGTGATTTGGATGTGTAGCTGAATGATGGCACTGTAACAGCTTTAAAAAGTTAACTGGCATAAGACACAAATGTACTTCCATGTCCTTGAGAGCAGCATAAATGAAATTCATCTCTGCCCTGGAAGAGGAACTACAGAAGCATCTGTTGCTCTGTTCCATCTCCATTGCAGAAAGTACAGTTTAAGGAAGGATTTTGGCATACTGACCAAAATCACTAATAATACAGAAATAATACAGAAGCTGTGTTTGATGGCATTGGAGGGAGCCTCTGAAGTCCCAAAGGAACTTGTTTTTCTCCTTGCTTACCATGTGGGATAACTGTGAGAGGATTTTTACCTCCAGTAGAAATGCAGTCTCAAGTTCCTCCATCACCTAGTGTTCCCTGAGCTTTACTGGCAAGTATCCCCTGCTAACTTTGTTAGCTTGAAGCACTGAATGTGAATGATAAGCAAAAGGGAAATGTTAAACAAGGTCGTGAGAACCTTCACATTATTCTTATGCTTAGTGAAGCCATGTTCTTCCTACATGAAAAGTTATTTATAGCTAGCTGAGATGCTGAATATTTTTGACTGGCAGCTGTGCTTCAGTGGCACTTTGATTCCCAATAAATTTGTCTTTTATTAAAAAAATAAAGGTAGCAACAGCAAGGTTACGGTTGTGGAGTTCAGATAGGCAGCGACAAGCAGTGTCTGCTTAACACTGCTAATCTGCCAGTTGGAAGGAATCCCAAGTTGAGAGGATCAGAACTCCTCCAGAAATCTGGCACTTGGCTGATAATGTCTCTGGCTAAATGTCTTATGAGGCTTACAAACTCAATACGCACACAAGACGTGCCTCGAGTTATCTCTCCTGGTCCAGTGTTGCCCAGCTGAGGCTCTTGCTGGCTCTTCTGTATTTTGCTGCAACCCTTGCCTTTCAGAATATGTTTATGCCTTGACTGGGGTAGTGGCTTCTTACAGATGTTCTTATCTCTGCTCCCCACCCTCATGCAGTATTTGCCATGTCACTTAAAGCAGTTTCTTTTTAGTTATGCTCTCTCTCATTAGCATGCCAGTATAAGACTTCCCGTTATATTCATACATATTTTTTTAAGCTACAGAGTTGTACTCACATGCCTTACAGTCAAATGGACGTATTAGACTTATTTGCAAACTTTTGTTCTGCTAAATATGAACCATCTTTATAGTTTTTCCATGATCACATTAGTTTTATGACTGGTACAGAAGGACTGGCAAGCCTGCTCAGGGCTGCAGACACCACTAAGCCATAGGTAGAAGAACAGATCCCCAAAACTTTCTGGCTGGATTTTCATTTTCAGGTATGTTTGGGGCTATACACCAGTCTTTGCATAATACTATATTGAATATCCTTCAGCAGTCCTGAGTTTGGGAACTGCAGAAAACAGAACTCTGATGGCTTTTGACTTGTGAGTTAGTTCTGACATATCCATGCCTGTGCATGCAAATGCCATCCCTTATTCCCTCTCCACAAACTATTTTTGTGCATTTTTTAGCTATGAGCATTTAACAATTTTATCATCATTTTCAGTCTCTGTAAAAGCAGTAGGTGCTCTATTGTTGCATTTTATAGTAGACTTACTAATTCTCATGTGTCCTTTCTTAAATTGTTGATAGCACTTGACAATTCATTAGTAATAAAAATGAGTTGATTAAAGATGATCAATTCAAAACCTCTTTTATATGCCATAACTTGACTTGATTGAGTCCTGGACTGTGTTAATTGCTATGACTGAGCTTTCTTGGCATTTTTGTCATTTCATTTCTATTATCTAACCTGTGGCCAGATCGTATTCCCTGATGGGAAATCAGTGTGTGTTTAGGCAGGTGGTAGAGAAGAGTTTATTTCAGTGGTAGACTTCACTCATGATGTTCCTGCTAACTCTTATTAGTGTGGAACAGAGTCACAAACAGACCAGCTCCTTTCCATGTCTCAGTGATTTTGTGTGCTCATGTGCACAAATGCCCATGCACACAGATGCCTCAGGCAGCAAACTCTGTCCATATCAAAAGAAGAGAGAGGGGAAATTTCTAGATGCATTTTATTCTCTCTTTGCATCTGCAGAGCTACAGATGATGCACATCAATGATTCCCACTTGTTTATAGTGTATGTGGCATTTAGATCTTTTATGCCTCTTTTAATGCCGTTGTTTTGGGAAATAATACTTGTGTGTCATAATCCCTGCCCTTCACACCCAGTAAATTTTGTATATGTTGCGCAATTCTAGCTGAATTTAACAGGAAATAATGCTCTCTGAGGTATTATATTCCTAGCCATGGATGCAGTGAAAGCAAGTGTGTGGAACAGAAGCTGTTAGCCATGTAAAAACTGAGGGACTGCTGGCTATTACTGTGTGCTGTGATTGACCAGTTGGACCCCACTGATTCCAGGTTGGTCAAAGTAGGGCGGCCGCATGAGTTGGAATATGGTTACAGAACAAGGGAGACAATGCACAGAAATCAGACTGCTTTAACGATTACAGAATGAACAGTATTCTTAGTCATGCTATTGCAAATGAATAGTTATTTGCAGTGTGATTGACTAATTAAAAAAAATGTTTTCACAAAAAAAGATGGCACAACTGAGACTATTCATAAATGTTTACCAAAGTTAGCATTATTGAAACTTCTAGAGCATGACTGAAATTTTTATTGATGCTATATAGCATGGCATGAAAAATCTTTAAAAGTGCTTTTTACAAAAAAAATGTATTGAAATAAAAGTCAGACCTTAATTGTTGTACGAAAGCAGTATAATTGTCTGTAATTGAATTGTCAGAAATGCAAATGTTAGCATCTTGACATTTACCATTGCTGTTCTGTCTTTTCTAATTATCTTTATTAAAGGCTGAAATTAACAAAGGAAATGGCTGAAAATTAGGAATAGTTTGTTACATTAGGTGACATTTACCTCTTTGATACCCTTTATCTTGAGCTGGAGCTTGATGTTCAATTATTGTCTTTCTTCTAGGGAATTGCACCAAAATTGAGATTTTCTACAAACTCCCTTATTGCAGAAAGTCTGTTAAGCTCAGGAAGGAGTCACCTACAGGTTAGCATAATTTAATTGTTTGCAATTTAATTTCTAGATTTAATATTGATAGCCTTGCTTCCAATTTTTGCATGTGCTGCTCACTTCAAACTTTTCTCATTCTTTTGTTGTGGTTAAAGCAGTTATCATGGGTGCTTGACAACTTGATTAAATTTTTAATCAAGTATGAGTAAAGAGTGAGTTTGGTGCATGACAGTAAATGCTGAGAGTTCCTTGAATGTGAAACAATTATCAGCTGCTGTGTTCTGTGATCAGCTGAAGTGTCAGTCCCTGGTGTATTCATAGGTGGGAAGATGCCTTCTCACCATTTGTTACTGACACTTAAAGTTAAGGACAATGAAAACTAGGTGAAGCCAGAGAAGGCACATTATTAAAACCAAACCAATTAATTGAATTGTTTTCCATAACTGTATCATTAACAGTCATGGAAATGAAGGTGGTTTTTTTTAAAGGCTTTCACCTGTTTTCGTCTGAAAATGCTGCTTCTGCAATGAGTAAAGTTAAAGGTGAAGTAGGACTCTTCTCTGGTCTCATAGATTGGAATTTTGGTTTGTTTTCCTGGCACAGGCTGTCACATAAAGTTACTCTTATATCCTCCTTTTTTGCTATATTACTGAAAAATGGTGCAGCATCATTAAAATGGAATGGTCATCAGAAGACGTGTGTGCAAAGACACTGTGGTGACTTTGACCTGTTTGTGCCATTGCTAATGAGTTCACTGAGAAGTTTCCTCCAAATTTAGCAAATTAAATGTATTGAGACAGAAAAAGAATTAAAAAATCAGTGAAAATTGTCATTGTCAGAAAACCAGCTTCAGTGAAGGTGACTTGAATAAGGGCAGTTTGATTTAAAATTTAAAATGTCCTTAAAAGTCTCTAATGTTATGGATGGCATATCAGATTTCCTTGTATTGTAGTGAAAATCTAGTTTCACAACTGATATAAGCCAGAGGTAGTGCAGCTTACTTTTGATGAAACTGAAATTAATTTTAAAGAATTAGGTATGGTTTTGTATGGGCCAGTTCCATACTCTGTCTCACTATCAGCTGCACAAGTGGTAGTTCAGTCTGTGTGATGCCAAATTCAAACTATGTTGGTACAAAACAACACAAAGCCTCAGCCTCACTCACCGTTGGGTGGAGAGGACTGAAGGCAAGCTGGACATACTATTTCTGGGTTCCTCTGAACTGAAGTAATACAAGCAACATTCAGATTCAACACTAATGTCAACTAGCTTGAGCTTGAAAAAGGGTTTCTAACAGGAACAAGTCTTGCTATACCATTATTATTTATCTTCTATAACCTGTGAAATTGGGCCAAATTTCACCAAAAAGCCTCATTATCCATATTGCAGGATTCAAAGTTAAAACATGCTGCTGATTAAGTATCCTGGTAAGAGCTGTAAAATCTAGAGTGCTTTGACCTATAAAGCTTGTAGCGTAATTGAATGTTCATTTAATGCCAGGAATTACAAAGGAATGGTAATGCATTTCAAACAACTTCAGTGTTGAAAGCAGTTTCCCAGAATTGGAGGTTGGTCACTGAAGAAGTCAGTAGTTCCTTGGAGAGCATGTCAGCCCTGACGCTTACATTGGCTTTGCTGACAAACAGCTGTAAAATCCGTATTTTTGATGTGGGATGCCAGTTACACTGGTAAACAGCTGCTTTACTTGTGTTGCAAAGGTATTCACGACACACTCTACAACTACTTGAAAGGAGGTTGTGGTGAGGTGGGGTTGGCCTCTTCTCCCAGGCAACTCTGGTGGGGCAGGGGGGATGGGTTAGTGGGCATGGTGGTATTCGGTCTGAGGTTGGACTTGATGATCTTGGAGGCCTTTTCCAACCTTAATAATTCTATGATTTGAGAAGATCTTTGAAAGATGGTCTTAAAAGTTTTGGTGGTGTTTTTTAAGGGAGGGGAAGTATTTTTCTTGACTTGACTTTACTTCTTGATTATAACTCTTTAAAGAAACTAGTAAATTCACTATGGTTCAAGAAAATATAAATGTCAGAGAATGTAATTACACTTCTCTAGGCAACTGTAAATGGATATAATTTAAACTATTAAATATGCTCCTATTTTAATTTATATGTTTTATTTAAAGGGTAAGAATTGTAAGAAGTTAAAATAAAAGTTTAAACAGATGAAAATGTGCTTCAAATCTGTATGCCCAATTCATGTAAAGGTTGTGTAAAATGAACTTGTGACAAAATTCAGTTTAATTTTTTACAGTCTCTGTACACTAACTGTGTGAGAAAGCTAATTGAGTAAGTATCAGTCATTTAACATCTAACATGTAGGAATGTGTGCTTTAACCTTCTGGTTTCAGAGAAAATGGTAAAAATTGTTGTTTGTTTAATTGCTGTGTGATTATAGTTTTTTGAGGGGAACTTCAGATGACATGGCATCTATTTCTGTTAAATTACTAGTTCCTTGTTTGCATTATGTTCAGTGATCTTTGTTTTACACGCTGTCAAATCAGATAATTTCTCTTCTTCACTTTAGGGTAGTTTGAACTGGGTACATCATTCAACCCCAAATGGAAAATTGCACACCAAGTTACTAAAGAAAATTGCTCTTTCACCAGAGAAAAGCAGGCACAGTTTGGCAACCAAGAACTATGAGCAGCCCACAATAGCTTCGAAATCGCGTTCTCCCTCTCCGTACACGAAAAGGCGAATGTGTGAGCGCTCAGAAGAAGCCAGGCAGCGACTGGCCCATTTGAACCTTGGCCCTCATGAGTTCAGAAGGGAAACCGACAAACCTCCATTTGTAGTTAGACGGGTTTGTATTCGCTCCAGAGCACTCCCATCTTAAGCTCAGATCAAATATTGTTCTTCCACTAAATACCGCTCCAAAACTTCATTCAGCTTAGTTTAGATGAATAATTTTTTGCTCCTTAACAGTCTGTCACATAGTGATTTAAATGCAAAATTAACTAAAATAAAATTTCTTTTATCCGCTTTAGTAACAGACAAAGATCAAATTCTTTCATGAATATCTTGGTTAAATTCTCTGAGGCCCCATTTCTTTTCTTCCAGTGCACTAGACAGGATAATAGGTGTATAAATTCAGCTTGGAAGTAATTGATATTAGTATTAAAAATTCCTGAATAAGACTTTAAAGAAAGAGTGTCTAGTCACATTATGAACGCTTACACTTCCTCTCTTTCAACTTTTTTTTATGTTGGCATCCTGTGATCTTTGAAGCACTTCCTTTGCTCAGAGCTACATCTCAAACACTCTGACTTAGAGTTCATAACATAAGGACTTTTTGCCATACATGAAAAACTGTTGTGAAATTAGGTACTTATTTAAAGAAATTGAGTGTAAGTGTTCTAAAATGAAGGGGCTACATTTCCCAGCCACTTGGAGGATCATATACTCATATTTATTTTTTCCCCTCTTAATTTTTCTTCTGATTGCAGCAATCCTTTGTTTTTAGTAAACCACTTTGAACCTGTAGAGGCAAAAATGGGATTGTTCTTATTCTGTGCTATGATATTGTAATTTGTCTGCAACTTTGGACACTTGTAACAGGCAGTGAGATAATTTAGTGTTTAATTAATTTGCTTCTCTGTTTATTTTTTTGCTGGTATCCGTACAAATTAATTAATAATATTTTGTCAAATTTGAGACTTCTTGTCCAACCTTTATTCTACTTATAGGTACCCTTCAGAAATTCAGAATAACCTTAATAAGTCGTTAATCATTCATCAGTCTACTTTCCCTCAGATATTTTTCTTTCAACTCCTTTTATTCAATTCTTCTAGTTTTTGATCTATAGGTGAAGTTCACAGTTTAATTATAGCATCTTTAGCACTGATTATTGATTTTCAATGCTTGGTTATGTTTGTACAAAAAAGGAAAAAGCTTGTCTCTTAATTTGGCATATTCTGACTGCCATGGCCTTTCTAGATGGAAAATGCTCCTTTTAGGGCATCTTTACATCTGAGGAGTCTTTTGTCTGGGAGACTCTGTTACATGAAGATTAAAATTGGATTATATTAAATGTAACTTTTTTAATTAGGAAGAGATTCAGATCTCTCTTGGTGAGATCTGAGCTGTTTAGAATAAATATGAGATACCAAGAATTGTTTAAAAAGACTGCAGACATTACAGATGAAGGATAAACTATCTCAATTTTCTTTTGCTTTGAACAGTAGGATATTCAGAGTTTTCTAGACCTTTCTAGCATTGTTTTGGTTTATGCACAGCAATGCTAATACTACACAGTGCAAAGTGTTATGAAAATAGTTTTAAATAGCATTTAAATAAGAATAAAGTATTTCAGGAAGGACTCAATGTGATCTTATGAGCAAAACCAGAAAAAAGTAGCAATTGATACATCTGATACTGAGCATTTTTGCTTCAGGTTGAACAAACGAGTCCTGGTGTTAAACTTCATACCTGGTGTTCCCCCCGAGAAAGTGCAGCAGGAGCCTGGACCAAGGCAGACCATGGTCAGTATTTTCTACTATAGATCTCACTAATGCTTTTGATTTCTGCAGTGGGTTATTGTGTTTGGGTGGAGTTTTTCATTATTTTGGGGTTTTATTTATTATAAAGAAGTAGTCTATAGTGGAGAAAAGGCTCTTAGTTCTTCCTAGGAATAGGAAAAATATTCAATAAACTATGCTTCAAAGGGTGCCCTGCAATAATTCTTTACCTTATGAAACTTGGACCACAGTTCTACATGATACAAAAATAGGAGTAGATAATACTAAAGCCCGGGTATGTTTGTTCACTCCACTTGTTTTGTTGAGTTGGGGAGTGGCGAAAATCAGCACCACAGTTTGTGTGTGTGCTGATTATGCTTGGAGTATTGATTATTTTGAAGTTCAAGGGCTCTGTTTCTTCAAAAATTAATAATGTTTATTTCAGCAGTATTTGTGAGTAGTGAAATCAGTGCCTTACTATTATTAATGAGCATCCAGGATGTGCTCCAGTATCTGCCTCAGCATTCTTTGGTATCCATAAGTGAGGGTTTAAAGTATGGAACCAGAAATTTAAGGAAGTGCCCTAAAACTTGATTTTATTGCATGTGTCTGGCAATGTGAGAATTTTAATGAGTCTCATCAGTATTTGTTTATGTGTGCTCTGCCTCATTTTTATTGCATTTCCTCACTAATTATAAATTGTTACACATCAAATCATTATGAACACGTTATTTTACATTTTTTCTTTGTCATAGCACTGGATGCTGGATTTTAAAGGTTTCACATTCCCTTTGGGAACAGACTTACCCATATGTGATCTCTGGATAATGTAACAGGTCTATTATCATCTGCTACCACTGCATACTTACAGACTGAGTTGGTGGTTTCTGGCCAGTAGTTAAGAGACTGAAATCTACCTGAGTATTATTATCCAGAGGATTTGCTGGTCACCTGCCTGTGTCTTGAGGCTTAACTGTAATTTCTGCAAAAACAGATTCTTAGGATTAGCAATCTTACAGTACAGTTTAGTCCTTTTTTGCTTTTTGTGGGTCGCAGTGTGAGGGTTGTTCAGTACAAACTGATATAACAGGTCAAGAAGGCAGACAATTTAATGTCAGTCCCTCGGGGTTGAGATGCATATTGACACTGGTGAAAACTCCTAACCCAGTATGGACCTGAATGTTTCCCACTGTAAGTTTCCATGGGCTTTGTACTTGTGTCTGTGGGTCAGTGGTGAGGGAAGGAATGAAGAGGTGATAGGAGGAGGAAGCGGTGGCCACAAGGAAGCTTGTTCAGAGAGGATTAGTAAGGTAGTATAATGTACATGAAAATTTTTGGGAATGGTAGAGTTTGATTTGATACTGATTTAGGCAATGAACAGCATAACAAAATGTGCTGCTTCTGTCTGTGCAGAAGATGGTGCATACCCTGATTCGTTATTATAAACATTGTATTCCCTTAAATGTGGTCATGGTTTTCAGCTAAAGAAGGTGATTTCCTGAAATATACTGAAGAGACTGTTTAGAATTTCACAATGTATAATAATATAAATTGCCTTAGTTCTGTTTGGGAGGAGAGGTTAAGATGCTTTGTAAATGATTTCCTAACATTTAGGACACTCAAATTGCTTTTTAATTTCTTCTGACATGCACGATTTTTTTCTTTCTCCAGATCCTTCTCTTCATGGCAGCTACAGACCCAAGAAAGCTGATGTGAGTACTATGAAGTGCTCTTGGTTACACATTGGGGTTTGGGAAGCTCTGAGCTTCCCAGTCCTTGGATTGTCTTGCATAGGTATTTTTGAAACTTTATCTAATTTAGTATCAAAAGCAAGAAAAAGGACATTTTAAACCTGATCTAACCCAGTTAAGGCCTGCTGACAGGCTATTTACAAACAGTGAAAGGAAACTTGGTGCTCTGTACAGATGCTCATGCCTGCAGCTGCAGAACTTGCTTTTCTTTGGCATTAAAGCTTGCAACAAGGCCGTAGAGGAGCCTTTAAAGGCAGTTTGAATGTACCTTCCCAGTCATTCCGAGAGTATTCTTCATTCTGGAATTGTGTGGAAAGGTAGCACTGGTACAACTGGCAAGCCACTGTTGTGTTATTTCACATCCTTTCTTTTTCAGATTTTAGCTTCTTTGTGTATTAAAAGGATGTGAAGATTAATGCCAGGGTTCTTTTGGATTTTGGTGGGTTTTATTCTTTACATCCTCATTTAGTTGTTTTTTTGCCTGTGTTCATGAAGTACTGTAGAAATTGTGGGTTTAGGCATTTAATTATGTGTGCCCTCTTAGATTTTCTGATGTGTGAGAAAACTGATGATAACAGAGAGAAGGAAAGAAAGGGAATTACAAGGATAAACTGTGATACATGTTAAATGCACTTTTGTCAGACTCTGAACTTTTATTACCAAGGATTTCAGTTTTGTGTACTATTTGAGTCTAATATGTTGTGTGATTTCTGGTTTGTGCTGTGACTGTAAATGAGAATTAGAAAAGAAAATAGAGAATTCCTACTAAATATGCTAGATACCTCTTCCTTTTTTTGTTTTAAAGTCATGTTATCTCTCCCATTCATCTGCCCCTCTCTGCCTCCTTTGCCACCCAGTGAGAAAGTAGATTTTAGGAGCAGTCACGGAGAATGCAAAGATAGCTGAGCTACAGGTCAGTTCATCATGTTCTTGATGCCACCAATCACTTGTGATTCTCACAAAACTGGGTTTGAAGAGAATGTGTCTTTCTCTTGACAGAAATATAATATAGCTTTGTTTTAGAGGAGCTGTTCCACAAAGTTGAGGAAAAAAGCCCTGCAGCCTGGAAAGAGCTAATGTATAATCTAACTATTGTTGGTCTGGTTTTGTTTTTTTTCCCTCAGCTTTGGGGAAGAGCTCTTGTAAACGTCCCCACACCAGGGAAAAGGGGGTAACCTTTGGCAACATTTAGAGGTGTATTTCTGTTTAAGAGGAACTATGAAAGGAATAACTAGTATAGTGAAAAGTGAGTAGAAGATGAGTAGATGGGCCTGAGTTTTCCCTTGAGGAATAGCAAATGATAAGGAAAAAGTCCTAAGAACAACAGATCCCAGAGTGAGGAGGGGCCTAAGGTTTAGGTTGTTTAGACTCTCAGGCATTATTCATATATATGAATCTGTGATTTGTGGGAAGGTAAGCCTTTAAACTGTGCAGTCAGAAGAGGTGATAAAAGGTCAGTAGATTTTGCCATAAGATGATGTGTTATTTATTAACAGTTTCCTTTGACACTTTTTGATTTACTTTAGATCAGGGCTTTTTGTATGAAACGAGGGTTTCCCCAGCAGACAGATATTCCTGAATGTATGCACAACCTTTAACCTTTTGGTTTGAGAAATAAAAACACAAAATCTGCATGTCTTGATATTCATAATAAATTTTAGTTTGGTGGGGTATTTTTCAGGCAAAATCTGCTCATAGAAAAGACTTGGACAGTTGTGCTGGTTGCAATGAGGAGGAGATCTCAGATCCACCCAACGGACCGTCCCATTCTGCTGGTTCATTAGAGCGTTCAGCACCTCAAGCATTTCAGAAGGATTCCATGAGTTCTGTGCTAGATCGATCTTCTCTAAGGGAAAGGTAATGACCTGGTTTTATTTATGAAATTTTGGAATTATTAATGTGAGCAGATGATAACAGTACTTGCATGACTATAGTTTGCATGTGTGGAGATGTGTGAGCTGAAGAGACTGAAAAATTATTCTGCAACAACGGTGTTGTTTAACTTTTCCTCAGGTGCTGTGTTTACCATCACCTCTCTGCCTAATGATTACAATCCAAATAATAGGGCAGTGAAAATCTCTGAAGCAATGACATCCCAGGTTTCATGCTTCCAATGTCCATCTGAAACAGAATACTAAAATCATCACTGTTTCAGAGGCGATTAGCATCTCAGGAATGTAAATACAGATCCATGTCAAGTAGGTTTTACAGGAGGTGCTTGGAAACCTTTTTCCCTTCTGATTTAGGACTAGTGTTTGTAAGCACGTACTTGTGGCTGTGCTGTACTCTGAGTGTGACTAGAGTGCATAACATGCTTGGGCCCCTTTAATCTACTCAGTGTATTATTTTCCAATCTTTTTGCTTCATTGGCATCCTAAGATGTTGTTTTGTTTGAATTGAAGTGTGGGCCTCTGCAGCAACTATGTGCTTATTAATTGCCATATTTAAATTAGTTTTCTTAGTAGTCTTCACTGACCTCAATGGGATTGGGTTGGAGACAGTTTCTAGTATCCTTTAGTTCAGTGAATTTCAATCCCTGGATTAATATTTTGGGCACACTTTACAGCTTCAGTGTTTTATGAGGGTGGAATCAGAGATAATGTCAAAAAGCAACAGATGGTTTAATGCTTAAGCCCTTGGTGCTTCTCATGTACATTCAGTTAATAGATGTACAAGAAGTTACTGGATGGCTTTCTGGGAGCAGAAAAACTATATACAAAGCTGGGCCTAGGTAAACAAATACATAAAATAATTGGGAGTAACTAAGGTTTAAACTGTTTTCCTGTCCTAAATGCTGAAAATGTGCTTTGGTAGCTGGTTCGTTCTCTGTTTGATCCTTGTTACCGATGGTACCCCAGGCAGTCAGTGCTTGCAGGGTGCATTTTACAGCCTACACACAGCCTAATACTTGTTTTCAAAATAGAAGAACTGTCTCAGTTTTTTCTTTAAAAAGAAAAATAACAGATGGCAGGTGGGGACTGAATTTTTAATACTCACAAAGATCAAGTTGGTGTTTTACCATCTTCCTCTACTTGAAAACTTGTTTGTTAGTTGTTCTATTAGTGTAATAGTGTGTATCTTGAGAAGTGTTTTTTACAGAGATTAGGATGTATTTGGGGTTTGGAGGAGGTTTCTTTGTCATCTTGTCTGCCTCCCCACTCTCTTCTGGCAATGTTTATGAATTAGTTACCCGTATCTGGGGAAGAGATACTGTCATTGTGACTTTTTTATCCTTTTTTTCAACTAAACTCCTTTTGGAGTGGTTTGGGCTAAATTATATACAGCTTTTATTTAAAGCTGATGGGGTGCCTTCTGTTGATAGCAGGAAAGTCTTGTGTGTTGTAAGCTGCTGTTACATGCATAGTAATTTAATCATCTGCCAGTTAATCTTGAACTTGTCTGAATGTTTTTGCCTTTTCTCTTTATGAGCTCCTCTCCAGAAGAGATTTCTGATCTTGTGAAATTATGTTTTTTCATATTAGAACAAATGTTCTCAGCTCTTTAGAGCTGTAACATCTCTTTATGTAAAAGATGTAACCACTTACTTCTATCATCAGAAAAAAATTCAAAATGAGAAATAAAGGGCATAGTCTAAAAAATCTGATCTGTTTCATGCTGCTGAGATAACAATGGTTTTAGCTGATTGTGTATTGAGAGTTATACTTGGAATGACAAACGTGGTTCAGAGGTCAGTGTTTGGAAATGCATGCAAACGGTGCTGTTCAGATCATAGAAATATAGGGAAAATCAGTACTACTGAACGTATATCAGTGTTAGTGTAATTGAAAGAATATAGAGCCTTATCTCACAGTATTTGGTGTTTATATCCTCAATTTTATTTTGAATTACAAAGACAAATTGCTTAGCATATCCAGGCTATTTTTTTTAATGCTAGTCAATCCGCAGTCAATATGAAACTTGACTCCCCACCTTGACCTTTAGTTCCCTCTTCTCCCTTCCTTTTTTTCAAAAAGTAGTGTGGAGTGGTGTCTGCCATAGGAGTACTTCCCAGAGCCCTGCTGTGTACTTGGTAAGCCACTGCAATACTTTTCAGTGGTACAGAAATTGGGGTCTTGCCTAAGGTCCCTTAAGCCCTTTTGTATCCTTTCTGTCAGTTTCCAATCCCTTTCTGTGAGCCTGCCAGAGACACCACAAATCAATCCTTTTCCCTTTCCCTCTGGGTTTGAGTTAGAAGCAGAACTATAAATAGATTTACTGTTGAACAAGACAGCCAAGTTTTGAATATTTATTTTTCATACTTTGTTTTACATTTTTCATTATTTACATCACTTAAGGAAAGCCTTTGCGGGTGTTGGAAGCTGATACTCAGCAGAGTGATGTGGCCGTACAACCAGGGGTCCTTTGCAACCCCGGCTATTCTGTGATTCTGTGATCTTTGACTGTAGCTCCTGTGCAGACCAGTGGTACACACAGACACCCTCCATTTCCTGCCCACGATGTGTGGCCAGCAGTGTGTCAAAGCGGTTGTCTTGCCCCCCAGGTCTGGTTGGTTGTGCAGAGATCAGTAGCCTTTTGTGTAGAGATGAGCATCCTGAATGCTTTGGGCAAGAGCATTAGTACTCTCTTCTCTCAGTGCTGCTTCAGGAAAGCAGCATTTGAGTCCAGTCCTTGATTTCATGATGCACATCCATCCTCATGCACTCCTGGAAGGTGGTGTTTTTCTTGGGGACTTGCAAGCTAAGCCTTCCTTGCAGCACTGAAACCTGCAGCAAAGAACCTTTCATAAAGAAAAGGAGAAAAAGTAAGATGGATTCTGTAAGGTCAAGAAGTCCTTTGAATAGAGCCGTGTGCTGGCACAAGAGAAATCCTTCTCTCAAGAGACTACAACAATCATAGGAGTATTTGACTACTTCTGTTATGTGAGAAGCAAAGCTACTTCTCATGCATTTGGGATCAAAGGATTTTTTTTCCTACTCTGAAAATAGCACACTTTTGCTTTTGTTTCAGGAGCAAAGTGCAGCTTGATGTCTTTTTTTATGTTCTCCTGGTTATGCTGCTGCTATGTGATCTTACCTACTGTAAAATTTAACAAAAACCTAAGTTCTCTTTGAAGTGAGACAGAGGTTAACTGTCTGGATCAGATGCCCCTCTGTAACATTCCTCTATTGTTTAACTACCATATTTTTATATTATCTTTTTCCAAGGACTAGCAAAATACGAGCATGAAGTTAGATATTGCTAATGATAGATATAATGCTAGATAATAATAGTTATTAATGAAATACTAGATCCTACATAAAGTCCTTGAAAATTCCAGTTTTCAGAATCTTTGGCTTCAGTGATCTTGAAATGTGTCATCCCAGGATCTTGGGGATTAGTTTTGTTGCACAGCAAAATCCAGGCACAGGTAGTTCACCTAGTACTTTAGAGTGGCACACATCCTAAGACACAGTTTTCTTCTGTGGGATTGTGTGTTTTAAGTACTGAGAACTTTCTATTACAAAGCGGAACACTGAAAATTATTGCAGACTTTTTGGGAAAAAAGCTTGCTCTGGGGAGAGGCTGCAAAGTAGGTTTTCTGTCTATTTCTAAACATTTAAAAGTAATTATTTCTGATTTTTGGAATTCAGTTTGGTAGGAAAGTTGTTCTTGTATGGTTTGGGTTTATCAATCTCACCTCTTGGGAAGATTTACTTATTTTGTATTCTTTAACTTCAGGAATCAGCACTTGAAAATCAGTTATTTTGTGCTATGTTCTGCAAAACTGAGCAGTACCTAAGCCTTGTTCCATGTTTTTGACCAACATCTGTACTATTTGTCATCTTCATTGGTTGATTTTGCTGCAGCAGTAAGTAAATTCAAAATTGATTGCTGTCAAAGCCATTTTGTGTATAAATTAATAAATTCAGAGAAGATAGAAGGTAATGGAAAAGTTTCCAAAGAGCATAAGGAGGTGCAGCCAATTTGTGACATATTAATGATTTAGTACCAGAATGACTTCAACCTTTTGGGTGCAACTGCTCAGCTGGAGTATTGACTTTCATTGAAATCTTGGAAGCTGTCTGCCATTTAAATTTCAGTTTTTACATGAGGATGATGTATATGGCCTCAGTTTTAAGAGCTGGATATGGAAAGGAGAGAAAAGAAAGCATTTACTAATTTAAGAACTCAGCACTGAATGTGCTTCAAGGCCCAGCTGTAAACAGGACTTTTGAAAGTAAGAGAAACTATATAGAAAGCATGTGAAATTTTTACTTTTTTTTTTCATTTCTTACTGAAGAGGGAGAGCAAATTGGTACACAGCTAAGCTGTCAGCTTCTGCTTCCAAATATTTAGGCTTCTGTGCTTTGATTTAAGGCCTTGTCTGTGTGTACTTGTTTCTGCTTCATAGTAGTATTGTGCTATTGTGAAAGCAGCCAACCTCCTCCACTGCAAATATTGTGAGAATGTAGGGGAGTTTGTGTGGGTATAACTTCATTGCATTTCAGGCTGGTATGTACCAAGATACTCTCTAAAACACTTTTGAGCTGCATCTGCACTAAGATTCATAGCCATTGGTCATTTTAAGAACAAGCAAAACAACATTGTGTCTTTGACTAAGCAAACCAGAAAAAACTCTTTAAATGTAGCCTAGCTTTTCTGTTGTGCCTTCATCCATACTAGTATACACTGCAAACTAAGTCCATCATTCTGAATTACCACTTCATGTCCTCTTAAATTCCTTACTGTGAATGCTGAATAAATGCCTACACAGGGACAAAATCTGTGAGAGGGTTTTTCTTTATTTGAGAATTAAATATATTTGGTTTTGTTGAGACTCTCCCCTCTTCCACGTATAAGTTCTTGCAGGCTGTGTTTTTTTCAGGTTACATCTAGCTTTAAGAGTCCTTTCTCCCTCTTCCCCCCAGTTACAGTAGCAGTCTCTCCATTTGTGAATCTGGTACTACAGGACTTCATTGATTTCCATCCTCTGATAGTTTGTCCTTGTATGTGGTTTTGCTCAGCATGAAGTCTGTGTCTTTGAAGCTGATGAATTCTTCGTGGAGGCCACATGCACCGCATTGTTCACAAGGCGAGGAGGTGTGATGGTGGGGGAAGGGGTCACGAGAGGCATTGCAAATATTCCGCAGTAGGCTTTTGCATTAATTCTGCTCATATGAAATGTATTAGTATCTCCTGCTGAAATGTGATATTCACGTTTTTGCTATGTGCAAGTGGATGATTGGATTGTCTGACATTTAAAAATTCCTATTTATTGCAGCTCTCGAGTTTGCAAGCTGCTGTTTGAGTAGAGTACATGGGTGGATGTATCCTGTTTGTATTTCTAATGGAGTATTTCATCCTAATGGATAAAATTATACATGAAAATAATCTTTAGCGCAAAATCTACACTGTCTACTTGGTTTCTTTGCTTTTTTTCATCAAGGTAGATGTTGTCTGTATGACCTTAAAAAAAATCCTTATCTCATAAAGGAAAATAAATGCCTTTAGTCACATTACAAGGGAAAATGGTTCTATTTCCTTGATCAGACTCAACACAACATCTTTGAAATTAATCTTGAAAAGTTCTCTGATTGATCTGGCTTTTTCTAGGTCACTGAGCTATATTTCCAAAGTGTTTATACAATCTATTGGAATCAATAAACAATTTAAACTGATGTAACTGCAAAATGTTTGCAAGTCCCAGGGAAAATTGAAAGTATGACAAAGAATACAGCTGTAGAAGTTTATTTCGTTTATCAGGACAAACAGTCATTGAAATGAAATGACTTTCCTTTCAGCACTGCAATATGATAGTGACACCTTAATCACATAAATAAGTAGCTAGTCATTTTAAAGAGTTGTTACTGGTGATTTTGGGCAAATGGAATCCCTGTATTTATACTCTAAGAAGCTGTGCTATAAAGCCTGTTTTATAAAGGATTTCCAATAGGAGAGTTAGTATATCATAAAAAGGTTTCACTTCAGACTATAGTGTGACATTGCAGGCATGATTTCATTTTAGTTTGCGTTTTGGTTGGTGTAAATATTAACATTATACTTTAAACAGGGATTAGACTCTATAGTTGTTACTAAAATTAGACAACAAAAATACTAGAAAATCTAATTAAAAAGAAGCTGATACCGTTTTTAATCACACTTAAGCTTTTGATTTTATTTTTTTTGGTAAATGAAGTTTGGAGTCTGTGTGAGTGGCCAGCGTTTGTTATACCACAGCGCACACTAGTGGATTGATCAATAAAATTGCCTGGAGAAAGAAATTTAATAGTTCTTGAATTAAGTACTTAAATCTTCTTCTTCTTGCAGACATGACCATGTATTTTCTAACTGAATGCAACTGCTAGCTGGGTTTCTTTTTTTTTTTTTCCAAAAGTACATTTATCTCCAAAGATATTTGTAAATTTACGATTAATAACAATGATCTGAAATCTTACATGCGAATTTCATAAAATTTATTTCCCAAAGGCAATATATTCCAGCTTCTCGTCTCAGAGCCAGCAACCTGACTGCTGAAAGAACAGCAGCTGCTGTATAAATAAGAGAAAATGCCATGACTTCATGGGTCTATCTTTTATTTGTCAAATGGGAAATGACTCACTCTTACTGCATCTAGGATGCAGATTTTTAAACATGCATTTCAGAGGTCCTTTAATATCAGTAAATGTTGTAAATTCTAATGGGAAGTCATAAGATGATAGTCCTACTCCCTCCCCTTTCCTGTACCTCTGTTCTTTTTGTAAAAAAAAGTTTTTGTTTTTCAAAGCACAGGTGGTGATAGAGCACATGCATTGTAATGCAGTACATCAAACTGGGTTTGACTGCATTAGGGAAATGAATGTTCCTGCCTGCTTAAGGGACTCAGACTTCTGTTTCTTTAAAGGCAATGCTTTTCCCCCTTCACAAAATTCACAAACCATTTTATTTTCTTTTAGAAAAAGTTACGTGAGATCTTTTAGTGCAACAAATCACTGGATTCTAGTATGAAAAAGAATTGTGCTGTGTGGCTTTGCCATACATGCTTTTAGGTTTGAAATGTAAATGCTCAGGATGCCAATGCATAGCGAGCCTTGTGAGGATTCTTGCCTGTAATGATCCAAAGATAACTGTTAAAATAATTAGAAATATGGAAATACGTCCCCATATAGATTATATATTTTATCCTTTTGATATTGTGTCGTTTCTTCCCACCCTTTCTTGAAGAAAAATAGGAGGATTCACAAATAGATTATTTGATTTAAAGAAATTCATAGATAAGCTGAAAATACTGGGGTTGTTTAGAACCAAGAGAGATATTTTGGAAAGATAAGCAACAGTAAGTGCATCCAAATAAATTGATTAGCTTCAAGACAATAGCAGGAAATTACTCAAAAGCAGATAACTGGTCATTTTATACTTATGTTTCAGTCTTTCTCTCTGGTAATAGATGGAATGATCCAAAAGATGGCAAAAAATTCTCTGCCCTTCTTGTAACCTTCAAGACAGTCTGGAATTTACCATTTTCAGGATCCTGCTTCCAGTAATTTTAACATTGCTAATCTACTGTTTTGTGCTGAAGCTTTCTGTGTATACTTGCTTTGTTCTTTTTGGAAGCAGCTGTACAGTTTTTCAGCTGTATTGAAATTTCTGGAAGTTTGGTGAAGGTGAACTAAGCCAGGCACGATCAGACTGGGATTTGAGAGTGATAGACTGGATAACACAGGGAGTATCATAAATTGGAGAGAAGGGAACAGAAGGACTTGCAGTCCCAAACCCCTTCAGAGCCCCCTGTGGAACCTCAGGCTTCAGAGTCGTGATGTTTCTCCACCTCATCAAATTTGTGAAGGAGCTGTCAGAGCATGTCACTGTTCTTGGTGCTCCTAATCCACCCCAGGTGGGGCAGCTCTGTCCTGCTGTTGGCTGCCCTTGCATTAGATGGGATTGCAGAGGCACAGCTCGGCCAGCTCACAGCTTGCCCAGCAACCCCTGTTCATACTAGCATTATACCACGAGTTTTTATTTCCCTGGTGCAAGGTCAAGTTCTCAGAGGTTAGGGAACACTGAAATGAAAATGCACAATCTTCATTTGGTGTCCTGTTTCTATCTACTGTGATGAAATTGAGTAAGGAAACATTTTATAACTTTCCCCCAATAATTCTTTTCTTATATTATTGTCACTTTTTGATACATTTTTTAATGTACTAACATGGTTGGTGTATACATGATCATATTCTTACAATCTTACTTGCCTCCCTTAACAGGGTGAGAAATTGATGTGAAATTTCTGGCAGCTTCTGAACTTCCTGAGAAGGATGAGGAGATTTTTTAGTAAAATGGAAAAAAATGTGGTCCTAAACATAAAAGGGTAAAATCCAAAACTAGCTGTCAGTTTTAAGTTACTCATACCAAGCAAGCAACCTGGTTTTTAATGTATAAAAGCAACTTAAAATGCAGTTCCTGTTGTGAAATAAAGATGTTGAATTTGCGGTTTTCTAACTCCATGTGTTTTCCAATTTGTGCACATTGGGATTATCTTCCTGTTGATTTATTCAAGTCAAAAGAATTTCATGTGTGCACTACTTCCTTTAAAGAGAGGAAAATGAAACCTCATCACTGGGAATAGTATATCTTTTCTACTCTGTAGGGACAATCCTCAAGTTACAAAATGATCAACATTTTCCATGTTTTGCATCTTCTGTTGGTGTTGTGGCTGCATACCGTTTATGCACTGCTTTGAAACATTTCTTTGCTTGTACTCCAGAGGAGAAAAAGAATCAAATAACATTGTGCATGTACCAAATAGGAGGAAGCAATTCATGCTTCATGATTAAAAAAAAAAAAGAAAAGAAATCTGATTCAAAAGCATGTTTGAGCTTTTCAGCAGGAAAATATTTCCTCTCTTTGTTTTTCTTCTTCTTGCAGATTTAGCTCTGGTTGGCCTTCACCAGCAAATGGAGATGAGATCCATAAAAGAGTGAAAAATATTTTAAGGACACACCGTGCCAGGCAGCGCCTAAGATTTGTAAGTTTGACTGGAAACTCAATCCTTCCTTTTCTTCAGAATGGCCGAGGAATGAAACTGTGACTACAGTCTTGAATTTATTATAATGTTGTCCTTTGAGACAACCTTGATGGTAGAAACACGGATTCGGTGTGTGAGCTGAACTGTTTCACAGTGATTTCAGTAGCCTCCTTATGTGTAGCCTTTATGGGCAACTGGTAACCCTCTCTCATGGGTTATTGAAAACAATTACATTTGGTTTGTTTTTTTTCATATCTGGTTCTCCACTTCAAATTTGAGCAAAAAATATGCTACAGATGTGTAGAACATCAAGGCTTAACATGTTGTGCAGCTGCACATCAGCAGCTGCTTGGATCCAGCTGTTTACAGAGCTAATATTATTCCTCAGATATGTGGGGTTTTTTCACTTAATTACCTGGCTTTCAATGAACAGAGCTCTTTATCTAATAAGATTATGCCCAGGATCAGAATATTTTGTCCTTGATGAGATTTTGAAGTGTGGTTTTAGACAGACAAAAATTCTTCCTGTTGTGATTTGGAGAAACACAGTTGTGGCACAGCACAATGCCAAAGCATTGCAGCAACTGAATAACAAGATCGTGCATTTGCAAAGAACTTAGGGTCTTTAGTGTGAGGTGAAGTAAAAGGAAGGTAAGATGAAAAGGATATAAGGATGAGAGGTAGTAAGATTGTGATTAGGAGCTCTGACGAAATTGTAATTTTTGTCTGACAGTCTAACACAGAAATGTTACTGGTGGGTTAGAAGAGATGTAAGTCTCTCAAAGTGGAGAAAGACATCATTTTTGCTTCTCCTCTTAGAAAATGGAACGTTGACAGAAATCTGCTTTTGAATGTGGATGCAATTTTAAGTTACTGCTCTGCCCAGCTGTCCACCTTTCCCCTCAGCCATAGTTCTCTGCATCAGTGGGAAGTGTGATAAAGAGTGTGGGAGTCCCTGCCTCCCCACCCCACACTTCTCCACAGCAGTGGCAGGTGTGACACTCGTGTGCTGCCATGTAAGCTGTGCTGACTGGCATGTGGTGACTCCACTGACTGCAGGAAACCCATGGCAGAGGGCTGGGGCAGAAGTGGTGGTGGCTGTCTCCATCCACCGCTTAGCTCAGAAGTATTTATTTATTTATTTGTTTGTTTGTATCCCCAAATTTAGCCGTGTTGAGCAGCTCATTGTCTCGCCTCATTCTCACCTAATCTGATTGTTTTCTTATTTCTGTTCAATCTTCATTTTTAGCTTAGTTGTTGTGTGTTTTATTTTAAACTCAGAAAAACCTTTTCTCATGCACACTAAGACTGTTTGGTCTAGTTCATGCTGTACCTCCCTGAGTTTGTATATGAATGTTATGATTTTGTGACCTGCTGCCTCTCCAATAGAAAGTGCCCATCACATTTTAGCCACGCAGAATAGGTACAAATCATGTAAAGTGATTTTCTGATGAACTTAATATAACAAACTGGATTTCATGACAGTCCGCACCTACATTTAATGAAAGTTTGCACAACCTGAACTATCTCCAGTGGTCTTTGGCTGCTTTCCTTGAACAGTAGGCCATGACTTTACAATAAAAGATTTACTAGTCTGTTATGAGACTTGGACAGTTAGTTACATGGTCCCTCCATACAGTCATATTTTCGCTCCAATCTGGATCCTTTTCCAAACTTTGAAAGGTTAAAAAGTATCCCTTATTCTGTTTCATTCCAAAGAACCTAATGCTAAATAACCATTCCCATAAGCATCCAGCTGTGTCTTCCAAAGTTTCATTTTCATAGTGCTCTGTAAAAATAGTGTGACTGGAGCTCTGCTGCAGATTCCTTAGGGTGTCCACTGTAGCTTTCTGCTGTGACATTCTGACAGTATCATAATGTTTCCATCTTTTTTTACTTTCCAGAACATAATTTGCCTCTGGCAAATGCCACAGAGTTTTATTTACCACTGTACCCCGTTTCCTCTTCAGTGCTTTGTAGTCTATGACTGCTGAAGGAAGAGAGTGTTCCTGTTTACAAACACACTTATTACCTTGTATTTCACCACAATAAATTCTCTTAGGTTTTTCCTCATCCGTACGCCTTCTGTTCAGCTTGCTCTGCATCTTATTGCCATCTACCACTATATTTATTGTCTTTTCTCCCAGTTCTGTGTTACCAGCAAGTGTGATTATTTTTACTGCACAGTCTTTTTTCCGATTATTTCTCCTATAGCATGAAAGATGACGTTGTTTACTAACCCTTACAGCACTCAGCTTCTGCTGAAAGCATCACTTAGTATCACCTCTTAAGTAGGGTCAGAGTAGAGTGAACATGGTTGTGTGTGGTGGAATTTTTACCATTCCATCTCAGGTGAGCAACTGGCTCCCTCCACATGAGGTGTTTTGTTTCTGACACTTAAGAGGGCAAATCTGGGTTAATTAATGTCTAGATATCATTTGGAAGGTAAGACCGCATTCTAACAACTCCTAAGAATACCACTGAAGGGTCATTAAGTGTATCAGATAGTTTTAAAGTTGAATATGTGTGTACTCAGCCCTGTGTATGGAATTGAAATATTCAGATGTGTAAAATGCTTCTGTCTTTTAAAATGCATGAAATGGATAATGAGAGCTCATTATAAATAATAAGTTTTAGGTTCTTTTTCCCCTTTTCTGCAAAAAGCAAAACTAAAGCAATGAGCAGTAGGTTTTGTAGCATTTTATCAACATGTTTTTTGGGGATTATTGAAGCTTGTCTTGTCTGCATAGTACTCTAGATCTACACTGTCTAGAAATTCTTTCCAGTTTATTACCTTAAAATTATTAGCTGAATTGTACTGAACTTAATTAAAAGTGTTCACAAATGGCATTTGGCTCATTACACTTTGTCCCTTTCTCCCCCAAGAAATGTAAGCACTTTAATAGTCTTCTAAATGGAAAGAAAGTATTTTTGAAATGAGATCATTGTAATCAGAAACCAAGGTAATGAGAATTTGATTTCTGGTTTTTGGGTTTCTTTTAGGATGAAAGTAACTCATCAAAAGGCGACTTGACTAAGACAAAAGAATCTTCACATAATGCACCCTTATCCATGAGTGAACTGCAGAGCAGGTATGAAATTTTTCTCTGACAAAGACAGAACGTACTCAATATTGCCCTTTAAATTTAGCTAAAAATTTCTCTTCCCGTTTTAAGCTATGTCATATATTGCACAGGAAAAGGCTTCTGTAGGAGTTAGTCCTACCAAGCTTGTTCAGCTAAAAGCAAAATGCAGTTAAATATAATTATGCCTCTGATGTTTTTTTGGCACTGTAAGTGCCAAAATCAGTATAGTCCTCATAAAACACTGATTTTGGAACTGGACTTTGTTATAAAAGTGATTCTTGGGCAGCATTTTTGGGATTTTGTCAACCAGAGAGCAAATGCCACTTTTGAAAGAATCAATTGGGGTTTTTTTTCTTGAACTATGGGAGCACAAAATTAAATTGAAGCTTATTTAGTAATATGGATTGGGGCTGTTGGGTTGGTTTGTTCCTCTTTTTAAAAAAAAAAAAAAAACCAAAAAAAACAACCCACAGTGGGAAAAGAGGAGCATTTTCAAAAAACACATCAAATTTATAAACCATAGGTTAGTGATTCAGCATGTGATTTCAGAAGCTGTCTTGGAAAGCTGAGGTCTTAAAAACTTGGTTTATGTAGGTTAATTACTCTGCATGTACTCCTCACAGATATGACTATGGTTTCATTTCAATATTATTTCTAAGATCCCCATTGAATTGATTTTTGACAACTTCTGTAGTACAAGTTATCAATATTTATGTTCTCTCTGTATGCACACAGTATTTTGTACAACATTTTGGGTATTTGTTGGAGGAAAGATACTAAGTAATGTAAATCTTTTTTGGGCTCCTATGGTTTTTTTTATTTTCTTTATATTAAGGGTGAAATCCTAGAACTTTGGTGCTGTATTTGAGAGGTGCTGCCATTAGGAAAGAAAAGGTTTTATTGTGATAATTAAATGTGAGAGTGTTTCGTAACAAAGGTGTCCCAAATCACCACTGTAATACCACTGAAAGGAAGGTATTTCAATATGGGCATCATAGTGAACTTCTACTTGCAATTTGTAAGCTCAAAAAAGTATTTTATGATTTGCTGCATTTTTTTTTAAATTCCTGTGGTTTGTAATCACCTCTGTGCAAGGGATTTAGTTACTCAGATTTTGGTGTTGATGTGAAGTTGCTGCTGCAGTTTTGTATCCCTGTACCTGTGCTCACTCCTGTATTCTACATGTAGCCTTTTTGCTCCCTTATCCTTTGTCCTGACAGCTGGTGCAATTAAATTGTGTAGGATGTGTTTGTGAGAGAGAAAGTGCAAGTTTTTGTTTTGAGGCAGCTATGGGACTTTGAGATTGATGCTGAAACTGCAGACCATGAAAAAATGAAAAACAAACCCTAATACTACAGACTTCTGAAGTGATGGGATATGAAATGTGGCACTCAAGTTGGGAAAGGACTGCTCCTTGGGTTTAGAGGCCGGCAGCACTGGGGCTGAGACATAAAAGGACTCGAGGACAGTCTGATTGCTGAGTGTTTGCCACAGTGCTCATAAACAGGATACAAGGACAGAGACAGAGTTCATGGAAGGACATGGTACTGTCGACCAAATGTTGGCAGTAAAGTAGATGGATGATTGAAAACCACTGGGAGTAAGGAAAAGGTCTGTGTTTTGTGAAATATTTAGTATATGATTCACTCAGAAAAGAACTTCTGGGACTCTTAAAGGAGATGTATGAGGGAACAAAAGCATATGACAGGTATTTCAGAGCAGGGAGTTGCGTGCAGAAATCCTGCTGTTAATATGATTTGTGAGTATAATTCCCAGATTGCTTAGCTCAGGTCGTCAGCTGGTTTCCAGTTGAGACAGGAGGACTCTTCCTTAGCTTGGCTCTATCTTTGTCCACACCAGTGCCAGGTATCTCATGCACAGGGACTGGCTAATGGAAATACATACAAACACACCCCTTCAAAAAGAGAAGGGAAAATGAAGCTTGTATCTTTTTATAAGTCTTTGTCAGTACCAGAATAAGGAAGTAGTGGAAGTTACTGTTGTGGTTTGAGTCTTTCTTTTACTGCAGTTAAATTAGTTGGATTTTGAGTGTCCCTAGGTAGATTTAGCTTTTAGGAGAAGAAAAGGTGAGCACAAGGCTGCCTGCAGGAAATGGATTCCAAGGAAAAGAGTGTCAGAGCTGTTTGTTGTAGTTACAAGTGCCACTCCTGGTGCTGTGCTTACTTGTTGGCCTGAGAATTCTCCATGAGAAGGGAAGTACCATGGCCTGCAGAAAGGAGGAGGTGAAACTTCTGTTGTTGAGGAGTCTCCAGGGTATTGACTTGTCTGCATTTAACATAGGCCTGTAGAACTTCTCTATTGATTTTGCTGTTTGGTAGGTTGGTTTATTTGTGTTCAAACTGTGAAGCACAGTTCACTTGGGATGATAAACATCCCAAAATAGAGATAAAGGTTTAAACTTGCTTGATGTTATTGACTGACTTTAAATGTTGGAGATTTTTTGAATACATGTGAAAGTGGCCTTCATCCCTTTTTAATCCATAGACAGGTCTTGTTGTTTTCATTGGTATAGGTTGGTATCACCCTAATATTTGAATGTAAGCAATCTAAAAGCAAAAGCTGATCCTTTTCTTGTTTTCCATGGGACAATGGAATACTTAGGGATGTGAATTTAGAAAGCTGGTCCTATATTTTACTTTTCTTCCCTCACCGTTTGCTGTTCTTAAAAGTGAAAACCTTGTGTTTTGATTCAGTGAGCTACAAGTGTATCGTGGGTCCTTTGGCATAAGGTTTCTTCCAATTTTGCCATATCTGTTGGCTGATATTAACTTGAGAACGAAGTTCTAAGTACTGGTTTGATGATAGAAGACACTCTCATTAAAAAATTATATATATATAAGAAACTGTAAAGCTTCCCTCTAAAATGTAATCTGTTTCCTAAGAGAAGATGGTCACTGTAATCTTCATGTTTCCAGTTTCATTTCCCAGACTGAGAACATTTGCAAAAGGCTTAAGATAACTCAGTCCTAATTTTTAAGTGTCTTAAGTGCCTAAATCTCTGAGCAGACGTGAAAAATGTCACCTCAGTAGTCATTATTTGCTGATGATTTTTGAACTACTTGTTTCGTGCTTTATTACAGGGAAATTGCTCATTTAATTACATGACACAATCCTTTGTTTTGAAAGTATCAAGAAGAGGCAAGTAGTCATGATGTTTAGATATGAACACTTCAGATTTGTCAGTGTTTTGTAATTGTTTTCCGAGTATAAATTTCACTTCATGGATCTAGGAAGTAATTTCTCAAAGCAACAGAAAGATGAGCCATCATCAGTATTAAAACAATGACACAGAAGATGGGGTGTGGAAGGAACACTTGATTGCCACTATATCATAACGTATTTGGTAGAATACTTAATCTGAGATGCTTCTGATAGAGCACTTTACAGCTGCAACCACAGTAATTTAATATACCCCGATAGATTGTCGTGGTATTGAAATTGCTGCTTGTGGTTACAATTTAACCTTCAAAGGACACAAAAATCCTACTGTGTTGCTCTTGCCTAGTCACACAACCTACAAGAATAGAGCAAAATTACTGCATGTTCTCTGAAAATTAATTCTCTTTCTGTTTGGGAGGCATTATAATGCGTACTCAGATAAGTGGGGGAGAATCTGTGTGAATGAGTAACGTGGTGTTCCCATTTCTTAGAAGTAGCTGCAGTTCAGTTTTTGTTTCAGTTTGTGAAAGGTGATCTATGCTTAGCAGCTCTGCATTTGTATCTCTTCTGGTTTTGTGCCTCTGATTGCTCTTCCATATCTTGATTTGATCATTGTTTCTTATCTTCTTTCTTTTGACAGTTCACCAGTGCAGCGGAACACCCCTGTTCACTTGGGTAATGGTGAATATTGGTCCAGTCGTGCAGCTGTGTACAAAGGGAAGCCTCACAGAGCAATCTTTGAAGAGAGTCTCGGAAAAATATACAGAAACATGTACCAAAAAGCTGTTGGCACTGTTTCAGACCAAAACACACATTCCTGATAGCAATTCACCTGAAAATGCACAGTATACAGTGTTCATATTTGTAACGAAACCTATTTTTATACAACAGTATTTTTACTCTATTTTTAAGGTGCCATTATGGTTGGGTAGGGTTTTGGAGAAATGGGGTTTTGGCCTGGGTTGACATTAACATCCACCCCCCCCAAAACAAAGGAACAAAAAATCCCCAACAGCAAGCGCCTCCACAGTTAAGCAAGATGAGACCACAAAAATAGAACTATTTGAAGATTAGTAGGTCTGCTGGACATTTCTGTCTGATATCAACTCAGGTTTCAGCTGCTTTCATTTCTTGTTAAATAACTGAAGCTATTTAGTAACACAGACAGAATTGGTTGAAGAAGCAATATGTCCTAGTGGTCAAAGAGGGGGTCTAAAGGGGAAGGTGAATGTGAGTGTTGTTTTAAAAGTGACACATCTGGGACAAAGGGAATTATTTTCCAGAAAATTGCCTTTGAGTTGTTTATTTTGGAGAAGGGCAGAAACTGTGGTACTATAGGACCTATAGGCATGTTTTTGAAGTGGTTTCAAGCACTTTTAATCACAAATGTTCTAATACTGTGAAATTTTAAAAGAAACCCGCCCAGCCCCAGCAGCCTTTTTATCCAATGAAAGGTCATCTTCACACACCCTTTGCATTTGAAAGCTTCCACGTTCTCCTGAATGCAGCCATGACATTTGCCAATATACTTGTAATTTTAAAAAATATGAATAAAAAAGGCGTATGCAGGGGGAAAGACTAGAGCTGGACAGCAAACTCCTTGTGTTCTGTACAGGCCTTCTGAAATTCCTGCATCACAATCCCACCTAATTTGGAGCCTGTCCTTCCCAGTCTGCTGGGATCCTCTTGGCAGAAATCACTTCATTTTTGCTAAAGGCCACCAAATGTTCATCAGCAGTTCGATGCTTTCCCTGGGGATGGAACCTTTTCAGCCTCGCATTGAGCAGATCCCACATTAGCAGACCAGGGCAAATTGCCCATCTATTGAAAAGCAGAATGTTTTAAAAGGGCAAGAGTGTCCATCTCCTGCTTCCTTTCAGAGTGGGGAAAAAAACAAATGCCTGTTCTGGCTCCTTCCCTGTCTGAGTGAACA
Organism: Campylorhamphus procurvoides; assembly: GCA_013396655.1. Lineage (NCBI taxonomy): Eukaryota > Metazoa > Chordata > Aves > Passeriformes > Dendrocolaptidae > Campylorhamphus > Campylorhamphus procurvoides. The sequence goes on along the minus strand of WBMV01003388.1, from coordinate 878,392 downwards.
GATTCAGTTACACCGATGCCATTTTACCTGTTATGATTGGATAAAAGATAAAGCTGGGAGTACAGATGGCAGAACATATGACTGTAACCTGCCAGCATGCCTAGATAAACAAAAAGTTGGTCTACTCTGCCTTCCATCCTTTAATGCTGAGACAACATAATTGATTTGAGAAAGCAGTTGGTGAGCAATTATGCTGGTGGGAAAGCACGTTGAAAGGCTGTGTGCTTCTGTTTCAGGAAAGGGGGACTCTCGAAGGGAGTGTCTCACATACAGACACTTCTATTCCTTGTAACTGTTAAACCAGTTGAAGTGGATTAACACTGATAACTTCCTGTCCCAGATGCCATTTAGCACATTAGTGCTTTCAAAGGGCATTAGTTGCACAGTCATACGCTATGGGGAAGTGTCAAGTCACTCTATGAAGTAGCAGGACACTTTTTTCAGAAGTGAAAAGTAAAACTTCCCCAGGCTGTGCCCCTGAAGGTTTGGTGGCCATGGAGTGTTGTGCCACCAGTACCAGGTGTTCATTGACCTGTTCCTGGGACACTGTATTAGTCCATAAAGGAATAGCTTTCTTGCAGTTCAGGAGAGTCAGTGTATTAAATGGATCCTAAACAGGTAGGGCAGATTCTGAGAGATACTTTCCAAGTTTTTGGTTTAAAAATAATCTATCAGAATCTGAAGGTTATTGCAGTTTCCTGTTTGAGCTGTAAGATTCAGTGTTGTTCTCATGGTGTCCTGCAGTTTTCGTTCAATATTGCCTGTGTATTCCTTCTCCAGTGTCACACTCAAGTAAAAGTCATGGTCCTCTTAAGATTGGCTGCTCCCCTTTGGCCTAATCTTGTTGTGTGTCGTAGAAAACCTGTTTGATTTTTCCCTCCCCAACAACCCAGAAGATTTTAGTCCCTGTTTGTTCAATGTATAGGAAGGCCTGAATGCTCAGGCTTTGTTGTTGGGGTTTTTTGTATGGATGAGTAAGGGCACAAGTTGCCATGAACTGAAGACGTGAGGAGATGAAGAAGGTTGGAGGCCACTGTGAAAAAGCAGGGTGGTGGTCTCAAGGCTCCAGAGGAATGACTGGGGTGTATCTGTTTAATTCCCCTGACTAAAGGAAGGAAGCATATGGTAACAAGGCAACCTTCAGTTTTCATCCAAGATGAAAACATTTTCAGCAAAGGTGAAAACTGATGGGAGAAATTAGTGTCATCTATTGAATTTTGACCAGTATGAATATTCTTTTCTGCAGCATAACAACAAATGAAGCAGATAGACTCTGAGTGTGTTTGGCCCTGGTCCAGCTGTGGGGGGAGATGGTGTGTATAATGTCTCTCTGAATCAGCTGCTGCAGGATATGTTTCTCTCTTGGGTCAGAGTCATTCCACAACTTATATGCTGTGATACAGCAAAAAGAGTGTTCTCTTCCAAGCACTGTGCTGGAAATCCAGTTTGGTTAATGGAAAACTTTTCCCTGAAATGTGACTTAAGACCCAAATTACTCCAATCTGTCCATAAAATCTGCAAGCCACTTTGTTTTCAGAGGCATTTGGCCCCTTCCCTGTTTGCTCAGCTAACCCTGCCATTAATACACGCACAACTCAAGTGCACCGAGCACGGCTGTTCCTGAGCTACTGCAGCATGTGATAAGTGAAGGTTCAGGCAGTGAACCAACACAGTAATAAACTGTAATTGTTTAGTGCACCTTGCCTTCTAATACAATTTAAATCCCTCCTATCAAATGCAAATTTCTAGGTTCCTGAGTGGAGCTTTAAATAGCATTTTCTATGCTCATTCCTTATCTTTTGCCATCCACAAAGTTGTAAGTGACAGTGGGATGGCAGAATTCCACCCCTGTCATTTTACCTCCTAAAGGAAAGCTGCCTACTCAAATCTAGAAATAATGGGCCAGATTAAGAGCGAATTAGTGTTTTTCTGTAGAGTCTGTGTCTTTCTCTTGCCCTCCCCAAGTTATTATAACCCTTGAATATTCTCACCAAATACTGTTCAGCATACAGGGATGCTTGCAGGATGCAACCAGTGCAGAATCTTATCACTTTCATTTTAATAGGTCAGAACCTGCTTCCTACTTGCTCCCTTCCATCTCTCCTGTGACTGACTCAGTGTAGTTTAGGATCTTGGGGTGGCTTTAGACAAACTGCCTGCCTGTGCTCAGTAGAAATGCAAATCCTTTGCTGAGTAATAGTTGCTTTGGAAATCACTCAGTCATTGATGTGTTGTGGATTAAAGGCAGAAATGTCAAACTCTTTAATGATTTGCCTTATCTAAATTTTCACCTTAGAAGAAGGGAAGCTTAAATTGGTCCACTGGGGCAAAGAGGCATAGGGGTGGCTGTAGTAATGGGAACAGGTAGGAGCAGCTTTGTAAGATAGATGGGAAACTGTGTTTGTACTCCAAAGCTGAGCAGCTTGGCAAGTGATGACTTGGGTTGTTCTTTAGACTGTGCATCACATGTTTGAATTTTACTATTGCTTCAGAGGCTGACAAAATTGTGAGGGGGAGAAAGAAATCTATCTGTAGGTGTTGGGAATCTATTTTTGGGGTAAAATAACAGAACATTTAGCTCTGCTCAGTATTAAATAGTCTTTTCCAAACTCTCTCATTGTTACCTCAGCTGTAAAATGGGGAGTTTGTGCTCTGTTGAAGCTTAATTAAATGACTGTGAAGTGCTTTGGGATCCTGAGGTGAATGTTAAAGAAATTATTTTATGGAAGCCTGGCTGAAAAGTCCCATCTCATCTCCGGGTTACTAAAAAGGCTTTATTTTAATTTTCCCAGGTTTATTATGTTTTAATCAGGCAATTATTAAACAAGTCTTAATCAGATTTAATAGATTTCTATCTTGATCAGAGGGCTGAAAAAGATAATAAACTGCTTTTACTACATGTGCTTTTAGGAGCTAATCTTTACAGTTGGTATCTTGCTCAGCTTCTGTCTCTTGCATGATCTGGGTTCATGTACTCATACTGATTGTTGTTATGATTTTTTTTTAGTACAAATTGTTTATTTTATCCTGATGTCTTTGTGCTGTTTGCTGTGTGTACTAACCAGCACTGTTAACATCTCTCACATCTTTTGTTCTCATCCTCTGCCCAGGAACAAGGGGTGCAGTGGTGTGAGCAGCATATCAGTGGAAAATTTTGTGTGGTGTGTCATAGATTTGTCAGAGAAAGTAAGCTGGAAGGAATCTCTGCCTTTTCAGTCTGTGTGTTAAGAATGACTTAGTACTTAAATCTGCTCTTTCTCATTTTTAAGCTCGAGATGTTTTCTGAAACACTGAACTATGCAACAAAATTCTTAGCCGTTTGGCAGTGGTCAGTTGCTGTATAAATCTGATAATGTAGAATCTCTGGGTCATAGGAGAGGTCCTCGTGTTCATTACGTCAGTGGTTATGGGGTGATCATTATCGGGATGCTGAGAATATCTCAAGATTTGTTTAGGAATTTGAGGAAACTTTCGATTCAGTGAAATTTAGCCTTTTGGTTCCAGTGAAAACACTTGAAGCTCGGAGAGAACATCCCTTCTGTGGCTGATCTTGATGAGCTGCCTCACTGAGGGGAGGGATGTCTGGCTTAGGTGGTGATCTCTGGTAGCAGCAGAGAACTGATCTTTGCCCAGTTCCTTTTGGTTTGTGAGAAGTGATTGAGAGCACCTGCTAGTCCTGTTTGTATCACACAGTGAAGTATTAGGCACAAGCCCCCTTGATTGCATTGGTTTCTGCTGCTTTCCCCATGGAATTCAAAACAACATCAACCAAAGCCTTTAAAAGATGTGGCTGTAGCTCCTTTTATCAGTGTTGGCTTGCCAAAGACATGCAGGTTGTTCCCAGTTTGCCTTCAGTGAGAAATTCTCTGAAGTGTGGTGATAATTTGTCTGGATGGCAACATAAAGGAACTGTAATCTTTCTCTTTGCTTGATCTATGTGGAGATTGTGCTTTTTCTCCTTGTGTATTTCCCTTCAATTCTGGGTGATTGCTTCTGACCTAGCAGAGAGTTCTCTGCAGCCTTGAGGAGTGGTGATCTGAGCCACCTTCTCACCTCTTCAGGGAAAGGAGTTTGCTGTTGCAGAACAACATCCCCTTTGGTTCCTAAGAACTTGCTGATCCTGAGGATACAGCACAGAAAGGCATTTGGGTAACCCTGAAGAGCTGATGCCATGGAATGAACAGAGCTTCACACGGAGTGGGGTGGGAGGCTGAGAGCAGGGGAGATGTTGAGAGTGTTTGATGCTTGGCATGCCATGAATTATACATTTCTATATCATGAATTATCAGTGTAGAAAATAATCTGTGAAACTCATAAGTAACAAAAGAACCATTTACATCACTGAACAGTGGTGGAATTCTAATGCTGGTATTTGGATTGTTACACTGACTTGAATTTTTGAATGTTTAGCTAATTGTATTGTACTAAGACTAGAGCTGTAGGAACTGTTTCATTCAGTACTCTGGTAGTAAACACTTGCTAAGAGGTTGCTTTCCCTTTTGCTTTGTTTTCACCACAGTCATCTAGTGTTTACATACATTTTAGCCTCTGTGCCATTTTTGAAGGCTTTGTCTCATTTATGTTTTTGGTTTGGATAATACTTAAATATGAAATCCATCTGGGAAACATATTGTATATTCACATTGAGGGGTAAAACCAGTTTTTAATTAAAATTTTATACAGCACTTGTATTTCACTTTGTCCTGTTTTATTATGAAACACTTCAATCTTCTTCCTAAAACACATATGTCTTGTGCGTTTCAAGATGTTCCTTGTTGCTCATGCAGAACTGGTTTCGGAGCTCTGTCAGCAGAGTGCCATATGTTCTGGGGTTCATTTAGCTTCTCTGGCGTTTGTGTAGGCAGCATATTGGATGTAATGCAGCTCAGCTCGGCTCCATTCTTCTCTTTGTAAACTTGTCAAGAGAAAAAGCAGGGAGAAGGAAAACACTGTATAACACTCGAGTGATTTGAATTATCAATAGGTTTTGGGAACTTGGCCAATCAAAATTGAGGTTTCTCGTGTACTTGAGGATTTTCCTTAATTGTGGCTTATGCAGAGCCTATAAAGTGATGCATCCCTTGGTGCTACCCAGGATTACACCCAAAACAAGTGCTGAAGATTAAGATACAACCCAAACCATTTGGAAATGACAAGCATTAAGTGCTCAATCCTGCATTGATCTGCTAGTTTAATTTCTTTTTTTTTAAAAAAAAGCGAATACTAGAAGATGGGTATGTGAAGGGATTGTACTCTTTGATGTCCTCTAGCTTTGGGGAAAATAACTCTGCACTCTTTATATGCCTGGTACCAAAAAGAGAAATCCCAAGACTGATGGTGCCCTCCTGTAAAAAAAAACAAAACAACAAAAAGTAATTTTTCTTACCAATCCGTTCCTGTTTCTTCCCTGCACCCCACAGTCTTGTCCATGAACCCACAGGTGCCCTCAGTCTTTGATGCCCAGCTGGTGTGTAGGCACAGCCCTGACTGGTGGTATCAGGTATTGCTCTGCTGTGCCAAGAGATTTCAGAACCACCTTGGGCTCTGTGACAGAGGCCCCAACTATTCACAGGGCCAAAGTATTTCTATGATTCTGTAACTGGTGCTTGAAAACAAAACCCACAAACAAACCCAAAAGAACAAGAAATAGCAAAAAAAGGAATCCATATTAATCTCTTTCCCCTTTGCTGAGGTGTGAGACTGGAAGGAAAGGGTATGAGAGGCTGGTTGAGATGACTCTGTGGAGGAGTGGGAGGGAAATCTGCAGTCCTGACCTAAGGCCGGTCAGAAATAACCTCCTGGAGTGACATGAGTGTAAACCTGGTTGAAGTGACAGGCAGCTCAGCTCCTGGGACTCTATTTACATATGTTTAAAACAAACAAAAATAAAAGCTGCCTTTGTTCCCAAGGAAAATGTATTTACTTGGCATTCAGCTCATGTATAAGCTGGAACTTCTTTCACAGGAGATGTAGAAACAAAGTGACTGACATTTCTGCTTTGATGTGAGGCTGAAGCTAAGATTTGATTTCAAAATATGAAAGTAAACTGAAACTACCTCCAATTTAAAGGTGGGTTTTTTTAATGACCTTAAAAGTTTTGAGAAGTTTTTTTCCCCTCCCCTCAGGGACCAGAAGAAATTATAACAGTAATCTTACTTATAGCTGTAAGTCTACAGAGACAGTGGCTGTAGGTTAATGAAAAATTGACACTGCTACTTGCCTGTGCTTCCAGCAGAATTTTTTTCCCTTCAAACTGAAGTGAACTATTGCACTGTGTGAGCTGGTTATGAGTCTCACATATTAAACTGAAAGCTGCTTTTGTGGAACTACAGGAGCAAGTCACAGCTTAACGTTCTGAGCAACGTTCCTGTTTTGAACAAATGCAGCAATAATTACGGGTTTCTTAAAATGGTTACCCTGGCCCTTCCACACATACTGAGAAATAAAAGGTTCTGGGCTGGCCTGGACTGGAGAGTGGCAGAGGAATCGTCCTTGATGATCCCTGTCCCAGTACAAAAACCCACGTGCTCTTATGGCAGCCCAGCTCTTATGGCACGGGGACACCTGGGGTCACCCTGTGGCCCACAGAGAATTGTTCAGGTGCCCTGCCCAGGAACCTTCCTGCAGTGTCTTTAAGACAGCTCCTTCCTGGGAACTGTGCACAGAAATGGCACGAACTCGGCAGCTCAGGCTGACTGTGGTTCAGGGTCTGACAACTTAATAACTGCTTGTTGTCCTTGGCATGGTGGTGCCATCTGGTCCTCCTTGGACAGCTGATCTGTAATGCTGCCCTGCGTGGTATTCCAGCTTTTGCTGATGAAATCCTGGGCTGTGCTGGAATGGCACATGGATACCTCGATGCCAGTCTGTGGCCAGATGGCACGTGCTTCAATCACATCGCCCTATGCTGTGATGGAGATGGACACACAACAGTGCTGGAAATTGCACTTGAGACAGAGAGAGAAGGCATGAAGATGGCTTCAGGTACGATATGGGATTGTGGTCTTTCACTTCTCTGAGGAACAGGCAGTGAGATTTCCTTGCAGACTCAGAGGGTGCCTTCATTGCCACTACAGCAACACGGTGTCAGGGCAGCAACTTAGCAATTGTCTTCTACACTCATGTTCATCTGCTTCAGAGGGGGTTGTACAGAAATCTCAAATTGCTGTGACACCAAAATTTTACCTATGCTGGAAAAAAAATTACTTTCATCTGTTGTTCCCAAAACATGCTGTGTACCACTCTTGGTGTTCAAGGAAAATAGAAGAAAAAATGTTCATCCCTGGCTTTGGGGAATCCCAGAGGTTCAATGGGACCTCCCACATTAGGCTGGCATTAGTCTGAAATGAGGAAAATAAATGTACCTCAGTAAATATGTATACAGGACTGTGAGAGGAGAGGCTTGAATTTGGTTTTTGCATCCACTACATTTTGTCCTTTGCTACTCCCTTTTGGCTTTATCCCCTTTTTTGCCTTTCCATGATTATTTCTCTGCATGCACTGTCTGTGATTTTTATTTATGTGGTGTAAGTTCATAACAGACAAGAGCTGCATGAGCAGAAGGGGCTTGATGAAATCCAGCAGCTGAAAGCTGGAGCAAAATGCAGTCACACTGAAAGTAAGGTGAAGATCCTTTTTTTTTTCCATGTAATGAGTATTTAGCTTTTAGGACACCTTAGCCAGAAACTCATTTCTTCTTTGCTTGCAGTCTTTGTACCAGGACTGACAATGAACATGGCTAAACTGGTAATTTGTTAAAGAAATAAGCAGAGCTGTTCTGCCATGTGCACTGTGGTTAGTGCTCAGTCATAGACCACAAATTCTACTAGGTCAAAGTAGCAGATTAGACCTTTTAGAGGCTCAGAGTGTGGTCCTGCTTTGGTATGTATGGCCTGGGCATGTGCAGCTTGAGCTCTCAAACTACAGAGTGTCCCTGAAGCCCCTGGAGACACAGCTCCAGTTTGAACAGAGGGACATCCTGCTTCTCTGAATAACTCATTTCCTTTAAATCCGCAGATGAGCCAACCCTGCTTTGGGGTATATTCAGGTTTGTCTTATTTGTCATAAATTTTTCAAGACCTATGCTACACTGATGACTCTTTAATTAAAAAAGAAATCCAGAGACTTTGTTATATAGCAGTGAAATGTGTGGTTAAACCAGCTAGTTTAGTATGTGTGCTTTTGCTGCTCTGCAGGGGTACCCAAATGCACACGCAGAAATCCTCTCGCTGATATGTCAGCATTTTGAAACTTCTCCAATGTGAGGTTAGCAGTGTCATTTTTCTTTGTCTGGGCTTTAAAAACACTGCTCCCAACATGGTATCTTGGGTAAGATGAGTCCAATTAAGGTAGGAAGCTGACTTTTTTACCTGTAGGAGAAATGCTTCTTGACTATGTAATTCAAAATTTTTTTAAGCAACCTTCTCCTTCCCCCATGGCAAGGAAGAGCAGGAGATTCCCATTGCCAGAGGTGGCACAGCCCAGACCAGGTATGTGGGAGAAGGCCTGTGGAGAGACAGGGGTGAGTACGTGCACAAAATCAGGGCTCAAAATATAAGTTCATGGGTATAAATAAAGTAATGCAAAAGCAAAGCTGGTATTAAGTTTTTGCATTAATATTCGCAGGTAGGAAAGGGATTTTGTTAGGTTCTTTGGTATATTGTTGTTGGGGGGGTGGTTTTTGGGCATTTTTACTTGAAGGGAAAGTAAGAAGAGCGTGCAGAAAAAAAGGAAACCAAACCATGTAAATTGAGTTTCTTTCTTTTCCTCCTAGGGACCAAAAATGCAGAAGGGTGCTGGCACTCTGTCAGCACACATGTGCCCTCCTCTCCCCACAGGCTTCACCCTGGTGAAGTTCCCCTCTTCAGGAATGCAGGAAGGGCAGTGCTCCCTGCAGGGCTGTGCGCTTGTGAACCTGGTTAGGATCTATTTTACCTGAGAAGCAGTGACTTCCAGCTGCAATTCACCTGGACAGGTGCCCATCTGTGCATGCCAGGAAGTCTGTGGGTGCTGCTCCTTCCTTGGCCCAGAACTCGAGTGCGAGGAACCAGAGAAAACACAGTGCCCTGTTTGTTTATTCTCCACCCTGCTAAAATGCATGTGGTTTCATTTCTTTCCTTTGTAATAAACTGTGCCCACCACAGCGTATATTCTTTTAAATAACATTTTAAAATGTTTTCCGGTAAATTAAAGTGATGACATGTTTGTAGGGTTCATTGTTAATTTCATTTCCTTTGGCTCAGCCAGCCAGATAAAATGCAATGTTATTAATCTTTGTTTAAAGGAAGATCCTTTGCCGAACAGTAATAAATGATCTTGATAGATTTGTCAGGAAAATGAATGATAATCATTTGCAGATAGACACAAGCCTAGTATGGAAGATTAATAAGAAAATATGTATTGGCATCATTAATAACATCTGCTGCCAATGGACTTGTATACTGGTTGCAGCCCTGAGAGCGACGTGTTCTGGTTAGGATGCTGCAATCCATCACGTGCTGTGAGGAGCTGCTCGGAGCTCCAGGGCTGATGACAGGCTGCTCCCCAGGAAAGGCTCCCCGGGATCCCCCCCGAGGCCGCGCCGCATCCACCGCCGGATGAGCCTGTCATTGCCAAAGCCCTGGATCTGCTGCCTCGGCCTTCCCGCCTGCATTTCCCCATGTCGTGGATAAACACTCCTCTGCACCCCATGGATTTGCTCATTCCTTGCTTTTGGGGTATGGCTGGCTGGATTGGCAGGTGATCCCTCTTCCCTCCAGAGCTCTGTCCTCACCCTGGGATGAGCCAGGCTGGTGGAGGAGCAGCTCCTGGGGTGGAGCAGCTTGTGCTGCAGCACCTGGTGCTTGACATGCACTTTCTCTCAGGGGGGACATGGATGTAGGCAGAGGGAATGGGTGTAGGAGACAAAGAAAGGGCAGGGGGACTGAAATTAGGAATAATATGAAAAGGAAGCTCATCCTATCCTCAATATTCAACCAGGAAGAAAAATATAATCTCTTTTTTAATTTGGTTTCAATTTTTTTTTAGCTAATTATGTTATTTTCCTTAAAAATACAAGGGAAAGTCAAGATGCGTTGAGACAGCCTTGGTTCATTTCAATAAACATTTCAGGCTCCCCCTCCCCAATCATTCATTTTCCTTTTGTTTCACTTCAGTGGTTTGAAGCAGAGTAGTAAGTCAAATAAATTTACCAGTGAAATGTCTTCCTCCTGTGGGGTGCACAGCTGGCTGCATCTGGCAGTGTGGATGTCTCCATTCCTTCTGAAGCCAAGCTCAGAGATGCAGTCACAGCTCTCAGGCAGCATTACTTTAACTGACATAGACAGCATCATTTTAAAGGAAACTTCATCTTCCACGGCCCATGAGGTGAGATGGGAAGGGGAAGAAATCAGCATCATATAACCAAAGACCAAAAATGTTTGTGTCTTTGAAAAAAAGAAAAAAAAAAGGCTTAGTAAAATTCAGTTCCAGTCTCAGCAAAACTGAACTTCTCTTAGGGGAAAAAAATAAACTCAAGTATTTTAAAAAATGCCTCAATTTTGCTCATCCTGCCCTGTGTTGCTTTCCCTGTGGCTTTAGCAGATGTGTGGTCTGAAAAAGCCAATAAAGCCATGGAGCAAAGTGCTGCTGAGGGTCTCTGTGGCCCAGGAGCACTCAGCACATTGCGGCTCCAGGCAAGGACGTGAGAGCCCTGGTATTACTTAATGCACTAAAAATGTACCTGTTGTTATTAGAGATTTACCAGCTATTAATCACAGCTGGTAACTTGATTTCCTCTAAATGTTTTGAGGTGCCCTCTAATCCGGGCACCACCTGCTTGAAACAGAATAGTGGAAAGGCAAAGCAAGTTCTGTGTTGTGTTCTTCTTCCCTGGGGATGGACGGGCAACTGAGAGGCCTGAGATCTCCCTTGTGCAAACAAAATCGACTTTTTCCTCTTGGACTAAGCAAATGCTTATACTGACCTGCATGAGGCCAGCACAGACCCCATCCCATTCAGTCCCCTCTATCCAAACTGAGGATAAACAGGGGAGCCATGACCTGGGCTTCCTGTGCCAGGTGGAAACAGAGCCTTGTTTCTTCTCTCCTTGTTGAATCATGACTCATTTTCTCCATCTTTATGGTGTTGTGCTTCACTGCATGCCCTCACCTCCTTGCACAGCCCATGCCTGGTGACTTGGACATGTTCCTGAGATGCTGGAGTGGAGGGTCACATCCCTGTGGGCATTTTTAGCTTTCTCCAGGTGAGCATCCTAACCAGCAGGCACAGATATTAACAGTCAGTACTGGTATCTCTTCATGGCTCAAAAGACTGTGGCTGTGCCACATTACACCGTGGCACCAAGATGGGTCAGAAAAGCCCGGACTTGCTCAAGAAAGCAAAGTCCTAGATCAGGCCTCAAGGAAGGATATTTCTTTTCCCTGTGACAGCTGGGTCACTGTGGTCCCAGGGAGCCCTTTGCACAGCAGTGCAGGATAGATCAGCACAATAACCCAAAGTCAGGCCGGGCTTGGTTACTGAGGCACCTTTATTGCTGGTAATGCTGTTAAGGGGCAGCATCAGCCTGATGAGCAAACAGGCTCAGGCTGCTGTGAGAGCCACTGTCATCTCAGCAGGGTGGGCAGGAGGGGGGGCTCAGGCAGCAGCTCTCTGTCCCCCCTGCTGATGCCAACGAGGCGGGAGGGGTGGGGTGGAACGGGTCCAACACAGATCCTGGGGTGGCTGTGGGAGCCCGGGTTGTCACTGCTGAGCTAATAATCCCCTGGTCACCCACTGCCTCCATCTGAATTTTAGCCATGTAAAAAAGCTGCAGACAGTGATAAAGTCTCCCTCTGCACACCGGTGTAAACCAGAAGTCCTTCCCCATGCACAGCAGGGCAAAGTCAGCCCTGAGAGAGGACCCAGCCACAGATGGGCTTCCCAAAGCCTTTCCTCCTTGCTGGGCTCAGCTCTGCACCTTTAAAATTGACCCCAGAGCTCCTGACTTAACCCACGTGCTATCCCGTATATCCCCTGTATCCCCGATGTGACCAGAGTTGAGTTGATAACACCTTATAGAAAAAAGTGAGCCCCCCAGTTATTCCCAGCAAGCAGTGCTTCCAGGGAAGGGCTGTGCCAGTGGGTGGCTCCAGGGACCATCACCAGGGGCTGTCACCTGATGCTTCCAGCTTAGATGGGAAGGTGAGAGAAACCAAAGCCACACACTGCTTGACCCCACCTCAGCCGAAATATGCCCACAGGAAGACATTAATGGCTAGCAGGAGAATAGCATTGGCATTGCAAACAGTCTTCCACAGGGGCTTTTCCTCAATGCTGGTGAGTCTCTGCTCCAGGGCAGCTCTCTCCTCCTGGGACAGGGTGGGCTTGGGGCTGGTGGACAGACCGCAGAACCAAAAATACACCATCTTCCAGCAGGGAGGCTTGGCTGCTGCAAGAGATGGACCAAAAATATGGGTGTTAGACCCTACTGGGACTCTTCTCTCCCTCTTCCCACTAGTTTGGAGGTTCATTGGCTAGTCTAGAGTGGGGTTTGAGAGGCACCTTGGATAGGAAGATGCAATATGATGAAGGAAAAGGGAAAGGGAAACTTCTCCCTCAACCGGGTACAGAACAGCCTGATTACAGTCAGTTGATTGCAACACCAATCACTCATTAGTTAATTAACAGACCTCTTCCCCCTCCTCCCCAACCCAGCTCCCATCCACTTTCAAAAATTCCTGACAGCATGATGGTCCATTTAGAGATACTCTGGCTTGTTTATTACACGTGACATGCCAGGTGAAGTATGTGTTTTAATTGTCAGCCCAGTGCTGTGTGTATTTCACTGGCTGTTCTTTCCAAATATAACCTTTTTTTTGAAAAGCAGGATGTCATAGGGCCTTGAAAAAAGGTGTTACCCAGAAAAAAACCCTCATTAAACTGTCAACTGCTGTGTTTCACATTTCCTTCCCCATCATTACTAATTACCAAAATACCAAGACGCTTGTTTATAAAAATCTGAGCTAGTTAAGTGAAATAGGAATTGATAAGAAATAATAAATAATGCTGAGTGACTGCATTCAGCTTAAACCAAAACTTCTATTAAGCAAAAGAAAATTAAGAGATTTCTTTAGTTCACTTCTGTTTAGCTTGGCTATAATTGGTACCAGTGTCCTTTGGACTGACCAGCGAAAGGAAGGAGTGAAGAAATCTTGTGTATGAGCCTTTATTCTGTAACCTTTGAAGGTTAAGCTCCATTTTTAATGGATTTGCAGAATAAAGCTCTGTCCACTCTGAAAAGAACTTGCCTATGTAGCATCTCCTGCTACTATTCTATCTCCTGCCAACTAAGTTCATTTCACTCTTTGCCTTCCTTCTTATTAAACACCTTTGGTAGGACACACAGCTATTTAAGATCTGAGTTTTAGCCATGGCATCATCCTAAGGGAAGATGAAAGATACTGTTGGCATCACATCAATGCAGAAACTTGTAAATTCATTCTAGAACATCCACAAAGTGCACAGGTCTGCTCCCTGGGTCTCATGGTCCCTTCAGATCATGATGCTACTTTGATGCAGTTTGCGGCAGCCTCACTGGGTGAGTTTGGTCAGCAAAGCCCACACAGGAGTCCAGAGGAGGCACCCCTAGCACACACTCAAGGGATTTATCTCCTAGCAATGACAAGAACAGGAAGGGATCCCACTTTCATGTGCTGAAAGTTGGAATTACAGAGCCTGCCATGACTTTCACACCACTAGTGGTAGCTGCTTGCTTTGGTTAAGGCTGCAGTAGGGCTGTGGAGTTCAGGGACATCTTGGTGAGACACACAAACAGCTGCAGTGTCATGGCACAAAGCCCCAGTGTCAGTGGGGTGAGGGGCAGTGACCCAGCAGCACAGACCTCCCCTCTCCCAAAGGATTTTCCTAAGTACCCATTAAAATCATCTGAGGAGTCCAGCAAATCACGGAGTGCCCAGGCCTGAAGTGCTAAAATCACCCCCAGACACGGGCAGAACTGGACCAGAGTAGTTTGCATTTGTTCTAGGGAGGAAGAGCAATTTACAGAGGGGTGGGTTTTCTTTCTTTTTTTTTATCTCCCCAGGAATGGCAGCTCTTCGGAACCATTTAGAGGACTGTAACATGATGTTGGGAGGACCAAGAGCCACAACCTTTTCATTTATCACATCCTTATAAACTAGTGTACCTATAAATACCAGCCCAAACTCCAGTGAATGCCACAGGTGGCCTCTCATAAGCTTTAGGGACTTGAAGGAGATGCTGGCTGTGCACTCCCATGCCCATGAGTGTGTCTGTTCCCACCAGTCACCCTACCTGCCTCCTCCTTGTCACCTGACTCTGCACTTTCAACCAAGTCGCTGTCTCTGTTGGCTAGATTGATCTGTCCTGCTTCATTCTTGTAATTTTTCAGGCCGGTTGCAGGTCCTTTTCTGTGTCTGGTCCACCAAGTCAGGCATGCAAGCTTCAAAGTGGGACAGAGAACAAACAAGTTATTGCCTGTCACTCCCAAAGTGGCATGTCAGTCACCTCCCTCTTTGGGGAGCACAGGTACAAGATGGTGCTAAGAGAACTCTGTTTGGGGTGATCTCCCACTGTCCCTCACCTCCCTTCTGCACAGGTGGTACCATCAAAACAGAACCAAAAAGCTGAGGAAAAGTGTGAATTAATCTAGTTTCTTTCCTTCTATTTTTTAAATAACCTGTTCCATTCCAGTTTCTATTAGGAAAGATGTAGCCTTTCAGTAGACATCGAAGAAGCAGCTTCCTGTTTTCTAGGCTCATGTGATTGACATAACGATGATCTGCATCCAGAAAGGCAGCCCTCCAATGGGGAGGGGAAATAAAGTCAATTAAATAAAAATTAAAAAATAAATCAAGCTACCTCTCTGGTAACAGTCAGTCACAGAGTGCAGTTATATCCTCAGAAGATTTTTTTAAATTCTAGATTTCAATACAAGATATTACCTCTCTCTGAAGTCTTTCAGTGAAAGCTATCCAAAGCCACAATGGATGATCAGTCCTGGCCAGGCTGTTGCGGCTGAAACCTCTTCTGCTTTACAAATGCAAAAGCTCTGACTCTCTCATCCTAAAGCAAGCCTGAAAGTCTTCCCCTCCCTGGGACACACGGAGTTCCCTGGAGTCTTGCAGATGTCTCAGTGGTCCTTTGGCAGCTGTGGGGTGGAGTTACCCACTCCAGGGGCTCAGGGCTTTGGATTTAAGCTGGCCCTGCTGCTGCCTTGGCTGAGCATGGCACGCCAAGTCGCTCGATGGCATCAGCACTTCCCAATCCCTGCCTGCTCTGGCCAGGCCAGGCAGCAAGAACCACGCTCATCAATCCCTCTCAAACACAGCTGTGTCCTCTTATCCCAGCCCAGGGCTGCCTGGCAGAGGGACACAGGATGGGACTGGGGCTGCAGGGGTGACAACAGGTCAGGCAAAGTCACATGTGTGCCCTACGAGCAGCTGCCTCCCTGCTCTGCCCACTTGGAAATTAATGTCTCAAATGGGTCACTTACAAAGTAACGTGAGTTTAATTTTTGAATTTTACACACACAAATCTAGGCAGGAGTTTCCAGCTGACACAAAATGTTGCATAATTTCCAGAAGATTTATAGCTTTATTTAAATCATTTTCAACCAAGATGAGCACTGGGCAGGGCTAATCTTTCTTGTCATGATGTGCTAAATTGCTTTGATTTGATGATCCTCATCTTTCTCAGGGATTCTTTTTTTTTAATCACTTAGGAAATGTCACTGGAACATAGCAAAGTTTCAGGGTACTAAAGGATTTACAAAACTTTTTCTTTTCTTTCCTCTTCCCTCATGTCACTGAATCACTGTCTCTTCACATTGCAGCAAAAACTGCAAGGGCTGGGAGGTACCTGGGGCTCAGACTCTGCCAGATGGAAGCAATTCCTAGTGGAAAGCAGCAGAGGCGCACACATAACCCAACCAGGAGCTGGGGTATTGACCATGGCCAGACAAAGCAAACCACCACCTTAGGGAGCTCCTTAGTGAAGCATCACACCAACACTCCCACTTAAAGCTCCCCTGTGGTGAGTTTTGGCTGACTGTAACCCTTGAGATCCCTCTTTCTCCTCTTTGCCACTGCTAGAAGGACACATTCAGGGCAGACCAGCAGCTCTGTGTGACCACGGAGGCCTCCACAGGGCTGGCTACACTTCCCTTGCACAGCGTCCTGAAGGGATGGGGTTGGGAAAGGCAGATGATGGTATTTTGGATGCTGGAGAAAGTGAGCAAATACATAAATAAGAATTGCTGAGAAGGGAGCTGTGTCAGCACAACTGACTGAGGTCACCATGCCTAAGGGCAGGGGAGTAGGAAGGGGCTGCTTGGTGGGTCCTGGGGAGTCCCGTGGCTCTGCTCCCAACTGCAGAGCCATGAGTGGACACTGCCTGGGGAGCCCTTAGTTTGCTTCTCTGTGAGTGCCTCGTTCCCACAGGAGCTGAGTGTGTTTGGCTCTCAGTGGCACTAAAAGATGCTCTGGGAGCTGCAGCTGCAGCACCTCAGAGAGCATGGAGTGAGTTCAAGCCAGCCGAGGTGGGCTTGGTGCTCCTCCCAAGATACACACCAAAAGGAGCCACCGAAGCCAGACCTCAAGAGACAGGGAAAACAACCCAACCACAGAGTACAGCAAGTGGAATTACCAATCCATCAGCCTGTCTGGGTGAGCCCTGACCCCGGGGAGCAGACCTGCTGGTGCAGCATTTATGCTTTGTGGGCTGCTCCTCTCCCTTTTCACCCTCACAGTCCCCTTGGACAAGGGAGTTTGTAAGAACTCAGCAAAGTTTTTCTTTTGTTGTTTGTAAACTCGAATAAATCCTTCTGTTCCAAAATGCCATCTGGCACCTGACAGTTGTGTTTCAGCTTCACAGTCTCAAATTTAATTGTAAGCTCTTTTGCAGGGTTTTCAAGGACGGCGTGACACAATATGGACTACCTACAATGAAGACATATGAACTCTGGAGCATACCAAACAAATTCTTTGCATACTTGTTTTCCAGCACAGCATCAATCACCACAGGGATGGGAGAGTGTCCAAAACAGCAGGAGAAAATGCTACAGCTTGCAGTTCTCAGATTGTAATTCATTTAAAGCCAGGAACATTAGCTGTACCACTCTAACATCAGATACAAATCTCTTTTCTCCTTTTGCCCATTTACTATCTCAAAAGCATTGAGATTCAATATTTAAAGTTGTCCAGTGTAGATCCTCAGCTGGTGTAAAGCAACATAACTGTGCTCAACAGCTGTTCCTGTTCTTTGAAGGCAATGGAGCTATGCTGATTTACATCTGCTGAGGTATGATCTATCACTATATATCCTTGGCTTTGTCTTTGGTGGCTTGTTTTTCTTTTCTTTTTGCTTGACAAAACAAATGACACAATTCCTAGTTCTTATACCATGTCTTTCATCATTCCATCTCAAAGCACTGCAGTTAACGACTAGCAGAGCTAGCCCTGTCCAATTCTTTCAGGAGAAATATCCAAGGCTCACAGAGGGAGCCGACTAACACAAGGGACTGGGAAGCACCGGCCCTTTGGATGTCCTCATCCAGGACACCCACTACCAGCCTGCCAGGGGGACACACAGGCTTTTCCCCACAGGTTTGCCCACTTCCATTCCAAACCCCAGCACCCCGAGGTAAATAATGGACCAACACAAAGGCCAGATGCCACTTTCTATCCAGAGAGTTAGAGCTTGACATATCCACCCTGGTTTACACCTCCTGCCCTTCCTTCCCCAAACTCTTCTGTCCTTGAGCCACCTCAGTGTAGTCACAGCCTCACTGGAGATGAGGAGACAAGCCCTGCTTGCAGGACACCACGAGAAGCCATGCCACCAGGAGGGATGGTCCAAACCTACACCTGCACTCATGTCTAGGGCAAAATTTGGGATGAGTCTGACTGAGGAAAATGAAAAATGCTGATCTCAGTGCTTCCAACTCAGATTCCTGCTAGATGGGCAGCAACCCAGTAACATTGTCTCCTACCTCAGCTTAAACCCCATACCTTCACTGTGACTGTCCTCAGACTTTTCCTGTTGAAATGGGGATTAAATAATAGAAACAGAATGGAATCAGTCTAAAACCAAATAGGGACAGACTCTCCCATTCCTACTGAGCTATGGGAAGAGGGAATTAGCTACCACTCAGTAGCAGAGGTTTCCTGGCAGCCTATCTCATTTTCCTTGTGGTGCAGAGATACAGAGTGGGGGGGGAGCACATGGGATGGTCATCACAATTACCAGATGACTGATCTGAGTCTGTGTCCAGCCTTTCCACTGTCACAGGCACTATCATTAATTCTCATTAATTTTCTTCAACAGAACCTCTTATACAATGGTCAAGCACTGAGCTCAGCTTTATATGAAGTCCACAGCCTACCAAAAGGTTATCCTAAACATCCCTCTTTAGACATCTTCCCAAAAAATAGCCCAGCTACTATTAGTTCATAACTAGTGCTGCTCTTGAGCAAGCTCTCCTCCCTCCCTGTCTCTCCAGATGTACCTGGGGGACCAGCCACATCTCCCCTTGTCCTTTTTTCCTGTGGGATGACTGCATACAGCCATTTCAGGCAAAATCCTGTCCTCCCTGACCGTACCATTGGCTCTTTGAAGAATATGTCAAATAAAGTGCCTCATATCCAACACCTATAAACACACACATTTCAGTGGAAATACCACTGAAAATATCCTCCGAGGAATCTCCTATGATCATAACCTTTCTTTCCCTAATTCTATTATGGTAGGCCTTCATCCTGAACTCCCCCTCCTGAAAGATGCTTTAAATGTTTTCATACCTCTGAGGTCACACTAAAAAGCCTGTAGGTGCTGTGGCCAGTTTCTTCATTTCCCGGACTGTCAGTGTGATGCTCCTTATTCACCAGTGCTGTGTTAATGCATCTTATCTTGCTATTGCTGTGGGCAGGGAGCACTGCACATGTTTAGTTATCACAGGTCAGATGATGAGTGGGAACTCATTAAACCACAGTAATTAATTGCTGGCAACCATCTGGCCACCCCTGAACAGTAGTGAACAACGTAAGCAGCAGAACTAATGCTGCCTCCTTGCCAGTATTTCTCTCTCCCATGTGGATCTTCTGATAGCTAATAAAAGCTGAGAGTTTATCTCAAAGCAGACACAAAGACTCTCTCTCTCCCCTCCTCTCCTCTATCTGAGCACCTGCTTTCATGTAATCTTTAAGAGCGGGGTGTCTTTGACACCACTAACATTCCCATCAAACATTGATGGAACTGGTTAATGCTTTACAAGTTATGAGGAAGCAACAGATAGAAAATGCTATGATGGCATCACTCTCATTTCCTCATGCAGTTAGACAGGAAAAAATAGGTCTTTTAAATCGATCCAGTAACCTTTGCTCGGAGGTAGATGGCAGTTTTGTTATATTGGCAGCTGCTTTAAGACTTGGGACTGAGAAGAGTTGCTTTAAGATTTTATTATATAAAACCTCCCGACTCTGCACCATTTTAATGTGCTAAGTAAAAGAAAGTTGTGCTTCCCTCAAAGTTATTAAATTTAATTGAGATCATATTGGGACAAAATGTTATTTTCCTAAATGCCCATGTTGCACAAGATATTAATCTTATTTTCCTGCAAGATTGATGCTGGCTCTGCTGAAACAGGCTAGATGCTACAATTAGATATACTTAATTCCTCCTCAGCAGTGCTCTGTAATATGATTTCAACTCCTTCCCCTTCTTCTTTTCTTTCTATTCTAGTTATGATGGGCTGTGGTGTCTGCCCAGCTCCAGGCACAGCATGGGAACTCACACTCAAATTGAAGCACTCAGTGCCTCCGAAGCATTAACACTATGAGACCTGGGGAATAGAAAGCTGAGGAGCCTCTTGGCAGCATATGCATTACACACCATTTCTTAACCATGGGAGGAAAAGAAAAAGGCAGATTTCAGAGATTTCTGGCAACCAAACAGGGGCTCTGAGAAAAGGGTGTCACTGCAAGTCACTTACCTTTTCCTCAGGGACCGGTGGGGTGCAGAGACTAATAAGGACGATGACAATGGCAGTGAGGACACAGAGGATGAGGGCAAAGTAGAGGTAGTGCAAGTCCTTTAGCACAGCTGGTCTTCTGTCCTCCTCACCACAGGACGGTGTGCTATAAATAAACTCCATGATCATCCGAACCAGCCCAACAGCCAGCCCAACCATGAGGCCCCAGAAAGCACCCTGAGAAAAGGCAAACACAAACAAAAGGTCACTGCTTGTTACATTTGGCTGTAGTTCTCCCTCTCCTCTCCCAAGACTTTTTATGTGTGGTGGAAATCCACACTGACATGTATCACAAGGGGATTTTTTTCAGTTAAAAATCAGCATTTTCTCTCTCTGCCCTTGAACATGGAACAGATAGAGCACAAACAAAGCAAGAATTTCCTCCTAACAGTATTTCTCCAACTAGTCTTTAACATACCATCCCTAAATTACAGAACAACTTTTCTTTCATGCTTTCACACGAGACTGCCAAGAAGTACCACTTACAGTGACTTCTTGGAAGCAAAAACACGTACACTAGAGACTGGGCTAAGATTCACCAGCACCTGCCAAGGAAAGGCTGTCTCATTGTTACATTTTAGCTGGACTGGCTCCGAGTTTGAAGTCTTAAAGGTTAAAGTACTGAGGGGAGAGATATTTATTTATTTTATCAAATTAAAAACCCATATCAACTGGTCGTTGACACTTCACTTACAGGCTCATTAATCCTCTTGCAGAAGATTGCCAGGAGGAAGAGAGCTGTGATTGGTGGGGCCAGATAGCTGGTTATGGACTGAATGTAGTCAAAGAGCTTTCCACTGTTGGCCGATTGAATGATTGGGATCCAGAGAATACTGATGACCACAAGAATGAGGATAAAGACTCTGAAAGATGACGATAAAATTGTGTTAGCTCTGCAGGTGGTGGAGTTCACTTGAAAATGAAGTTTTGCACCAAAACACACTTTTAGTTACTCTCAAAATTTCCTAAGAAAAAAATCCACAGATTACTCACAACAACCTTTCCTTATATACACAGGAAAAGAGAAAATTGTTCTCTAGGAAGTAATTCAACCCATCCCCAAAGGTAAATTCACAGACTTTAGAGTGAGCTGTGCTAGGACTTGCTAGTCAACATGCAGGACAGATCCACTAGAGCAGTGGAAGATGGGAGAATCTGTGACTTTTATAAAAGTTACATTTAAAGCAGTATTTACAGTAAGTGTAGAGAAGACAATGATCTATCTAGTTCAGGAGAACACTCCGTGTTTTTCTTTGACCAGGTTTATCCAAGATGAAGCTGGAAAACATAGTGCTCTTTCCCAAGCTGTGTTCCTGCTCTATAGGCACCAGATTTTTCTCAGTGAGTCCAGCCTGAAGAACTTAAATGCTGCACTCAAAACAGATGATGAGAGGAATGAGACATAAATAAATGTAAGGACCTGCCCACAATCATCAGCTCCTGCTCTGAAGCCTGTCTGCGGATCCGCTGCCAGATGTCTATAACGAAGAGAGTGCTACTGCTGTTGAAAATGGAGGTGAGGGAACTCATCAAGGCTGCCATCATCACTGCAATCATCAAACCCCGGAGCCCTGCGGGAGCAGAAGAGGGAAGGAAAAATCAGGACTAGACCTTGGGCCTCTGAGCACTGTTATTTTCATCCCAGTCTCTGGTAACTCCAGTAAGATTTCCACATCCTTAGGACAGATGAGGGCAGTCTGATCCCGCCATGTGTTTCTCACCATCGGGCATGAGTTCAATCACCAGCTTGGGGTAGGCAATGTTGGAACAACCCACTGCAGCTCCACAAACCCTTTTACAGATGTCTGGGTCCACGCAGCCCACCTCATCTGTAGAAGACAGGAAAACAACAGGAAGTCGGTGTAAACTTCACTGAGCCTCAGGTTGTTCAGTTAGAGGGAACAAATCTTCATGCCTTGTGTGGTTTCATATAAATTCAGAGGTGCAGCTGGAATACAGCTACAATGAGGGAAGATGAACAATATTTTACTTTGTATAATAAAGGTGAAGCATTGAGATGACATTTTGCAATTCTGTTCAGGGTACAGACAAAACTCTCATGAATGTTGAATAATTGTAATCCTTGATGATTTGTCATTTGTGGGAACTGGACTGTTTCCATGAACCTGTCAGCTGGGTTCCCAGGGATGCTGCAGTCTGACTTACTCCTGTTTATGGAATCTGGGAGATAGGCACTTTTCTCCAAGAGTGGTCCCCCTAACCAAGGTATTCTTCCTGGGAATAGGCATGCTCTGAAGAAACCAGCAAATGCCTTGGGAGACAATAGAGGGCTATTTTGCACAATCCATTGGGAACTGAATGAATCTGTGTTAAATTGTTACAACTCTCCAAAATGCCTAATAAATTTAATCCACAGGACCTGAAGGACAACCTCAGTGCTCTGTGTATTTCATTTCATTGATTTCCTCAGACTGACAGATGGATGCAAGCTTCACAGTATGGAGCTATATGTCCCCAATGGAAAATATGCTCATATAGATACTCCTGATGACTTCTGCCACTGTGGGAGAACTGGAGGTGGAGGGAGGACATGGGAACACCACGGTACAACAGGAATGTGTATGAGCATATCTGCAGGACAGCAGTTTCTAAGATACAAAAGTACTGGCACACCTGTGTGGGATTAGCAGTCATGGCACGTATGAAGCTCTGTGGCAAGGAACATGGGAAGGCTTACCTGGGTAAAGAGCTCTGCTGATCATTCCTGGCATGACAAGGAAAAACATAGGGAAGATTTTCAGGTATCCTCCCAGCACTGATCCACCTTTGGCATGGGAGAGGTTCTTGGCAGAGAGAGACCTCTGGACTATCACCTGCAATCAGTGCAGGAAGGGAACAGAGAGTAAAACAGAAGCACAACTGAGAGAGCAGGACCCATCCCATCCTCTCTCCGTCTCTCCTTCTCATGGATGACTTTCATCCAGCAGGATCCCTGGGTGTTTTGCATGCCAGTGGCAACTTTCCCACCTCGGATGACTGCAGCCTGCTGCCACTGCTCAGAGCTCAGTGCACAGGCTATAGGAAAGGGCAGTGTGGAAATTTCCTTTACAGGAATAATTTTGCCCTTGACTGAAAGGAAGCCACCTTGAGGGCTGGAGACAGCAGCTGTATGGCAGCAAGAGACACAGAATGAAGCAGATTGGAGGTGTTTTGGTAAAAGCTCATTGGTGGGTTTCATAATTATCCCATCTCAAAGTACAGAAGCACTGTGTCTTGAGAAACACATACCGCTCTCCTTGTTTATAGCTTGAAAAGGAATAAGAGACGTGAGACATCTGGGAATATGAATGGCTTGTCTGGAGGTCTACACAAGGTCACTGTAGAGCCAGCTCCAGATCCACATTTTTATATCCTTCTCATGCTAACTGCATGAAGACTCCCAGTACCCACCACAGTGGGTTAAAGATAAAAGGAAATATCCTGTTCTCAGTGCATTAAGAAGTGCACAAAATTAGCAGCTTGCTGAGAAGGTGGATGGAGTGAGATATTCTGATCTAGACCAGTAAAATGGTAGCCACTCCTGCACAGTGAGACACAAGTCATTTTCGAGCTCACAGATCCACAAACTGAGGAGTGGACTCAAAATACCAGCATGGTGGCTTGTCTGCTGAGGGAAGGATTTTCTTTACCTGGTCAGTGCACCAGCACCAAAGAGCCAGCACGGAGAGCCCAAATATGAGGCCAGGCCAAGGAATGTCTCCTGTGATGGGATCCCTGAACAAATGAAAGGCATCTGCACGTGGGAGGTGACAGGTTGTGTTGGGGACTATGATCTTTGGTATTGCTGTGCTGTATTTCTCCTGGAGTCCTTCATACCAGCCAACCTTTTCAAATCCTGAAAAGAAAATGCCAGTGATTTAAGGGCTCGTGCATCCTGCAAAGTTATTATCTTATCTCAGTCTCATGATTACTTTTCTCTTATCTTCCTCCTATCTCCTTTCTTTTCATTCCACCCTTGCTTTTGGCAGTCAAGGTTTCTATAGAAGTCAGCTGGATTTTGCCCAGAGTCCCTGTGGTTTAAACAGTGCATCCTGGAAGAGGACCAATGCAGAAAAATCTCCACAATCCTAATCCCCACAATGTCCTCGGCATCTTGTCTTTACTCAGTCACCCTCCAAGGGCTATAGCAGGAATATACAACATGACAAAAATACAGACATATATTTCTCTTTGGCAAAAAAGCTTAAAGCAAAGACTGGTGATGGTCAGTTCCTTGTTGCTCTTTATTTTTTATAACGTTCAGTTACACCCACATGAACCTACAGGAACTCCCAAAGTCAACAGTGAAAGTCAGCAGGATTATTCTGAACTGACTCGAGCTTAATGAGAGCTGAATTTGGCTCTGAGAATGTGATTTTCAAAGTTCTTTGGCAACTCCAGTGAGCTGAAGTTATCCAGAGCCTCACCTCCACACAGTTAATGCAAAGGATGAAGCAACTCTGATGACTCAGAGGATAAGAGTTGTGCTGGCACCACTTCTGCGAGTGGTTAAAACTGATTTCTGCACAACATGTGAAAGGGTGAGGTGCCCTGCTAAGGTCTAATGGCCTCAGGGCCATTAAACGAGGGTGTGATGCCACTGCAGTTCCCCTTACCTATGAACATGAGGACCAAAGCTCCCAGCACCATGATCACGGTCTGCAGCACATCTGTGTAAATCACAGCTGTTAAACCACCTGTCAGGAGAACCAGAGACAACAGGAGTGTACAGTGAAACAGACACCTCACCTGGAAAAAGGTTTTCCTTGGCCCCAGCCCTGCGATCTCAGGACAGACTTGTTGGGAGAAGCTGGCAATGAGCTGGTCCCCAGAAGCTCATAGCTGTTAGAAGCCCTTCCGTGAGGAATGGCCTGAAGGGTTTTTCTACCTTCATGAGAGGACTTGCCAGCAGTTTAGCATATTAATATCTAAAGTGTTGATTTTGCAGAAAGAGAAAAAAATAGCAAATATGGGCAGTGGGAGCTGAGACCCTTGCACTAGAAAATTCTCTAGAAAACAGTGATGTTCCCCCCATACCAGTTGCCCTTGGGCCAGAAGGGGAGAGGGGAATAGCTAGAGGTCTCCAACACCTGGGAGTGACACGGCAGGTACTACCAGCAACCAGGGCAATCTCTCCCTCAGACCAGGACCTGAATGCTTTCCCCTATGTAGGAAATGGGAAATTTATATCTGAGGCTCCAGTTTATAACGTTTCTTTTAAAATCAGCTATTTACCAGCTATGGTGTAGACAGCAGTCACTGCTAGCAAGACCACAGTGGACAAGTAGAGGTTCCAGCCCAAAGAGATTTGGATGAACAATGCTCCGGAAAAAATGTCTGTCTGGAATAAAAAAACCCAAGGGCAGTCTGGCATTAGTAGTGTTCCGTGCAAGTGAAATCTAATAAAGCAGCTTGCAGCCCTCTGTGGCTGAAAGCATTGACGAGGGAGGACACCACAAAGGTGAAGTGGAAGAGGAGGAGAGAGCTGTTAGGGCTCTTGGCTGTGAACCTTGTTCTGAGTGTGAGGAAAAACTTTCCTCCAGGTCAGGACTCTCAGGGTCTGGGAGCTGGGGGAGCATGAGGGTAAAACTCAATGCCCTATGCCAAGGGACTAAAAGGTCACCAAAATAAAGACAATCTTCAGGTCACAGAATCCTCACTGGCACAGAGAAGTAGTAGTGAAAACTGTCACTCCTTTTGCTGACTGTGAAACACCCATGGGTAGCAGAGCCCAGGTATCCACAGGCAGACACAGGAGGGAAAGGGGGTAAGATAAGAGACCACATTCTTCCCAGGACTACAGCTTGGTGGGCTAGTCAGCAGGAGACACTCCTGCTTGGAAGACCCCTAAAAATCACCAGTGTTTTATACCATGATTTACTACTTTGAAAAGGTCAACAGCTTGCTTTTCTGTTCATGCAGTTCATCATACTAGAATGACTCCAGAAAGACAGGTTATACCTGCCGAGGACCTCACTAGAAATACAGAAACCTCCATTGGCTGTGTTTTGTTTGGACTTTCTGGCAGAGAAAGTGACACCAGAAACTGGGTGAAACCTGGAATTACAAAGATAGCATCATTCAAAATTGCAAAAGGTGATATGGGAGATGTTTGTGTTGGGAAATGAGTTTGAAGGACACCTGTAAAACTGGTATGGGGTGAGACACAGGTGAAGATATTTGCCAAGGGAGACAGGAGGGATGGGGCAAGACTTCTGTTTGCTGCATCTGAAATGAACACCTTCAAAGCAAGGACCCAGTGCAGCCCCTGACCTCTGCAAACCTGAGACAGGACAAGCACAGTCAGTACCCCACAGAAATCACGGTGCCTTCTGGGGTCTGACTTCCCAGAGGGAAACACAAACACCACTGTAGCCATGCAGGATCCGTCCTCTGGCAACACTCTTTGCTGAGATCTGTTTTCTTTGCAAGCCAAGAAGACTCTGCAATGCCCTAGTTGTTAACCTATGTTTGGGCAGAAAGCACAGGGAGAAAAATCCTTCTTGTAACCAACTGCCTGCTGTCCAGCCAGCCGCTAAATGAGCTCTCCACAAACAATAGCACCGCTTAATAGAAAGCACCTGTCATGCCCATAAACTCCACCAGCCACATCCGTCAGCCACGCGTGAATTAGCTGCACAGAGGAGAAACCACTGAGATGAAACAGCACTGATGGAGGCCAGGGTCCTGCTCTGAAAAGCACTGGCAAATTCTGCTCTGCTGAAGGTCATTCTGAAAGACAGCTCTGTTTTTGCCACATACCTTGGCTGTGCAGCAGAGATCTTCCATTTATCCCTCATGGGTAAAGAGGCTTCAAGGGCCTTTATGGAAGACTTCACCCAGGGCAATGCTTCAGTCCCAGAGAGCAAAGCTCCTGGTGGCAGTGGTGACAACAATGGGTGACATGACCAAGAGCTGCCCATTAGAGGAGGAAATCTATCCCACACTGCCAGCCTGGAACTCCTCTTAATGTCCCTCACAGGACCTGAGACATAATAAGCCTGGGAGAAAAACCCTGCAGACAGCTTCAAAACTCCAGTCAGTGCTTCCCAAGGCAATTTGTCATCTAAATACTTCAGTAGGGTCTAGTGAAAACTGATTTGTACTGGCCTTGCGAAAATCATTTTCAGTCCCTGTAATGGACTCTGAAATACAGTCCTCTCCCCCCAGGGGCACAGGTAGTTCTTAGTAAATATCGGAGCATAGGTTCTCCTTCTTTATAAATTGCATTTAAATGGGGGAAATACCTTTGCTTTTTGGTTACCAGCAGGTTACAATGCTACAAGCAATCCAGAAAAGAGGCTGAGTTTTATCTTCAGCAAGAACATACCTCCCTTTCACCATACCCTTTTTTGCACAACACAGGTGATAGAAAGAGAGAGAAATTACCATAACGTACCTAATGCTGAAAACTCAGCTACAAAAACAACAGCAAGTTTATGATAATTTAAGAGAATTTCACCTCTACAAGATGCAACCAGCTAGCTTCTCAGATGGGGTAATGCCGCCCTTCCTCTGTCTCTATTGCCTAGGGTTTGATCTGATAGAAAAAGAAAAGCAGGCAGACAGTTCGTGGTACTTATACTGTTTAGTAATTAGCTGCACATCCCTGTAAAGTTCTCACTGTGCATTGCTGCTTAATGAGGGCTCTCTTTCTTAGGCTAGGTCTCCATGATCAATACAGAGGCAGGCGTTTATCTGAGCAGAGCAGCACAAACGTGCTGCTATTGTTTCTGGGAGCTGAGGTGGTCCTTTCAAGGACATCTGAATTCTCCCTGAGCAGCCCTGAATTGTACCAGGATGACCTACCCCTGCCCTCGATACAAAGGTTGTGTTCAGTTAGATACATACGGATATCTTGGTGAATATATAGAGAATCAGGGACAGTACAGACATATAGATTTGTATCCTCTGCCCTCCAAATCTCTTCTGCAGGTACTCAGGCATGGTGACTACTCCTGCTGCGATGTAAACAGGCACGAAGATCCAGCCGAGAGCCAGAAGTGCCCAGGTGGCCTGTTAAAGAGACAGAACATAAAGGCACATGATTCAACGCATGGGAACAGCTTTCCCCTCTGTTCTGTCAGTGGGCATCCTAAGAAAGCAGAGAGGTACAGTGCCATGCAATGTATTGGAGAAGCAGTCTTTTTCTCCCTGTTCAGATGGGACAACCACTGGAGCAACTACTATAATTCAGTCAGAAGCTTTTGCAGGTCTCCTCCTAAGCAAGTTCTGTATCATTCTGCCATAGGCGGCACACCCTGTTCCATCTTCTGGCCTTTAGGGCAAGATGGTGTAATTTGCTGCTCTGGATCTCTCAGAGATGGTATTGTATTTGGTGGCCTTTGAAGTCACTAATGCTGTGGCAGTGAAGAGTTAAGTGATTCAGAGCAGGATGGGAGCATCTGTTTATTGCTTGATTAGCAAGTGATGAGGCTGAGGCAGCAGACTGTCCCTGCGGAGCATAAAAATAAGCAACAGCAAGACTCTGCCGGGATGTTCTCCTTGCAGGCTGGCACAGATGTGCTTCTGTCGCTGGTAGATAAAGGGACAGTTCAGTTGCTCTGTCACAGGTGAAGAGGTTTTTTGGAAGGTGTAAAGGCATCTCCCACTATGTATTTCTTCTCTAATTCCCAGCAAAAGGCCAAAGAGGAGAACTAGAAGGTAAATAAAAGCCACTGGATTATCAAACATCGCATCCTGGCTGTCTTTGGCCATTGCCCTTCATCCAAGTACGTTACATTAATCCAGATTTTATTTCAATCAGTTATTTAAGTTTTCAGAAAAGAAACTGATCCCTGTGAGCACAGATTGTGACTGATTGAGTAGAACAGCTATGGCTCCTGCAGTGACAAAGACTGGCTGAGGTGAAAGATGCTCATATGATCTCTCTGGCTGAGCGATGTCCCATGATAAAGGGAGAGAATAATGGCATATCTAAGGTCCCTTTCCACTCTGAAAGAAATTAATCAAAACTCATGAAGGTAAATTTGCCCTGACATACAGTCTTGTCTTCATGGGCTTCTAAAGTGACTTGAATAGATTTCCTAAAGTACAGCAATATTGGTATGTCCTACATGTACCAGGCTGAACACAGACGAGTTTCTTCACAGAGTACTTAAAGGTGATCTTAATGGTCATGGGGAAAAAAACACTGCAGTGAATAGATATCCCAGGAAAGGGCTTTTGGTGGGCCCTGCCTGTGCTCTGGCAAGTACCCAGCACTATTAGCACTCTCTGCTGATGTAGACAAGAGATTTAAAGTTAGGTGAGTGATGTTTATTGTGAGGCTGGCACTAATCTCACTCCTCATCACTGCAGCTGAGAAATTCCATTAGCATTGCACACAAAGGGCCTGGTTTTCATGCTCTGTGTGGTGTCAGCAGCAATTTTTCAGGGCGCTTCCACAGGGCAGAATCAGACCTGCCATCACACCCAGATGTTCACCCCAGAGACACCACATGTTGGCAGCTGACAGGTGAAGACAATGCTGCTGATTCTCATGGATTTACAGTGAATTTAGAACATGGTGCCTTTTTTTTACCTCCCTGTACCCAGAATCCTGTGATTTTTCAAGCACCTTTCCAACATTCATTATCTTTATTTTAATCTTCATGAGTGCAGACTAAAGTTTAAAATTATGGCCATGTGCTTCCGGGAAGGTCAAAGAGCTAATATTTCCAGTGGATTCCACTCAAATGAAAATAAAGATCTCATGTTTTCAAGGCTGTTGGAATGTCTGGAGGCTTCTCTCCTGAGGTTTGAGCACTTGTTGCAGCTGATGCTGTTAACCATCTGATTTTGGAGACAAACCCACAGCCTCTTTGTAAACAGTGACATCTTAGTTGACAACAAAACTG
The DNA here is from genome assembly GCA_013396655.1 of Campylorhamphus procurvoides. Taxonomy (NCBI): domain Eukaryota; kingdom Metazoa; phylum Chordata; class Aves; order Passeriformes; family Dendrocolaptidae; genus Campylorhamphus; species Campylorhamphus procurvoides. Next base: position 848,488 of record WBMV01003388.1, on the reverse strand, counting down.
ACTCTTACGTTCCACTCAAAGGCTCCAACAGCAAGACCCCCAGCTGCTCCAGTGCCCGCCAGGCCAATGAACAAGCCACTGCCCACATTGCTTGACATCAGGGATGCTCCAATCTGAAACACAAGGCACAGGGACAAAACGCACAAAGTCATCTTGAGGAACTTCCATATCAGCCCAAGCATTTTCCCCAGGAATTCTCCTTCCCCAGGACTTCATTTCCTTGTAGTTAGGTAGCTGGGTGCTGATGGACAGCTGAGTTTTCACTCACCATCTAAAAAACCCCACATTTTTATATCTTAGAATGCATGTGCCTGCTCCCTTCCACCACCTCCACTCTACTGCAAAGTTTAACCTCAGAACTGGCGTTCGCTTTGCCAGTGGTTCTCCTCAGACACAGGCCTGTTATGGGCAGTACAGCAGGGTGAGGGAAGTCTGGTGTCAGCCACAGATACCTGAGTGTCCATGAAACGTGACAGATTTCTCCATTCCCTTGTTAGTCAGCCAACAACTTGCCTTCTCTGACCTTGCTCACCCTTGCTCTACCTCCCCGTGTCTTGCTGACAGCCTCTTTTAAGTCTTGCAACGAACATGTATGGTGGTGGTTCACTCAGCCATGGTGACAAGAGTGCTCTCTTTAAGCTCCTCCTGAGAGTGGAGATTCCTGAACCATGGCATGGACGGTGTTAGAAACTTGCAGGTCTTTTGTGTCTAATGTCTATGTGTATGTTCGAAGCTATCCAGCTCTGCAGCAGGGTGGAAAATGCTGATGCCTCAGGTTAACTTCAGCTGCATGCTGTGGGTACAGCAGGCTGTCCCTGCCATGGCTCATTGACACCCTAATTGGGGGAATGCCAGCTCTAAGGCTCTTAGACAGGACAAAGGCCGTTGGACTAAATTACTACTTTTATTGGCACAAAGCCTTACCGCCTTTCTGTATGCCAACATTAAATCTCTCTCAGGGTCAAATGAGCTACCAAAAGGACAATTCAAGACCTTTTGTCCTAAAGTTAGCTTTCAGGCACGTCACCTACAAGGAGCTTTTCTCTCTTTAGTACTGTAACACGTGAAACAAGGAATGATGGAAGTTTATCTGCTTCTCACTTCTGAGTAAGGCAAAATATTAATACGACATCAACACCCACCATGACTCCTGCTGACAGCCCTGCCTTCTTGTCTAGGAAAACTCTTGATTAGAGACTTGGCTGCTGCAACATGAATTTGCAACTGGTGCTCTCATGTTTCCTGATACGCAGATCAGACGCAGAAATACAGAAGATACATTGCAGAGGAGCAGAGATTTAATATCAGGGTTTAGCTGTGGCTGTCTAATGCACAGCTGAAATCTGTCACTCCCATTAAAAAAAAATAATAAAATACAGGTTAGCCAGTCATGCACTCAAGGTGAAGGCCATGAGGAGCTGAGCCTGCAGGAGTGCTGCAGAGGTGGAGTCAGCTCTGACAAACAAAACTGGAAAGGGAACAGCATTAGAGGTTGCTTTGAACCTAAAATGGTTCCGAAGAGCCAAGAGCTGATTTGTATGCTACAGTTTCTGTGGCCACCTGTGGCTGGAGCCAAAAGCTGTGAGAATTATTTTTTTTTTCTGCTAAAAAAGCCCCAAAAGAAAACCAAAACCAAAGAACAAAATTGAGGGAAAAAAATTCCATTTTTGCATCTTTTAATTTTCCCCCTCCTAATTAGAGAAAACCATCAAACTCAGAATTTTTCCTTAAATGTCACTTGGCCAAGACAGAAGTACAAAGAGCATTTAAGAAATGACAGATTTTAGAGAGGTGTATGTGTCTCTAATGAAACAGGCTCAATATCTAACCTAGTGAGTTTATGGACCGTGCAGTCAAAAGAAGAAAAAGAAAAAGCAGTGTTTTGGTTGAGAAGTACATTCCTTTACCCACGACTCACTAGAGAGATATATGGTTCTAGAGCCTGGCATGGGCAGAGAAGAATCTTAATTCCTGTGGTGGTTTTGCTCCTTTAAAACTTTAAATTATCTTTATATGTACCTTTCACTCCCAAGAAAAGGTGCCTTCAATAGATTATTTTTTTCTTCAGAGCGAAGATTTATACTTCAGTGGTTTGGAGTTTATATCCCTTACATCGTTAGTCAATAAACTCAACTTCACTCTAAATAGCAAGGGCTCAGAAAGTTCTGGGCTTTGGGATTATTTTTTCTTCAGTCTCTAAATGCTTTTTCACTGGACAGAACATTCCTAGATTACCTCTCAATTTGGATACAACTCTCTGTGGTGAATTGGGGCCAAAGAGTTTCAAACCCAGCTAGGCAGTCAGCACTCCTTTACTTCCATCAACGGGAACATTTTTGTTGCTGAATTTAGCAGAGAAACAGAGTTGGGAAAATGTGAAGATGCTGAACTACCTCTTTTAGCCTGGTAGCCCATTAGCTAATGAGATAATTCCTGATGGATCCTTTATCTGTCCCCTTCATCTCAAGGTTATACTCAAAACATGTAGGGACCAGGACTCCTCCCCAGACCTGCCCTCCTTGTATCTGGAATTGCTTTTTAATGATGAGAAACAGAGGGATGTGTTTCACTCACAGGCCACCAAGTCATGGATCGTCCAGCCAGGAAATAGCCTCCAATGGTCCCCCGGCTTGCTCGTATCGATGACTGGAAGCACAGGAAAAAGAAAAGTGTTTTCCTCCATTCACCCACCCTTGAGTCAGACCAAGAGAATCCTTAATGTCTGGCCTCAGCATCAGCTTCGAATGTTTCTTTGTTGATCTGTTAATTATGCAAGGTTTTGCCCATTCCTTCTGCTGCTCCTTGTGTAGGTTTCTGACAGTCAAGCTTCTTTGGAAAGAAGCTGCTTATACCTGTTTAATAACGTCTCCTTGAATGTACTAATTGGGAAAGAAAAAGCAGTTCAGCCAACCACAGTAGGTCTCTGTGACAGAGGCTTTCACCAAGCAGCATGAACAAATAATTAGCAACAATCTTTCAAAGGTTTTAAAGTCCCATTTCAGTCTTCCCCACCCCAACCCTGGCTTTTCTTTTGCCTCCTGTCTGCCCATAGCCTGGTGTGAGACTGCTCTGCAGCACAGGAGGTAGGCATCATCCCCAGAACAACCTCCAGGGAACAACCCCTTGCTTGTTCCCATGGGGTGGGAGTGAGGGCTCACAGGAGGATCACTTGCTCAAACTTGCTCAATAGGCTCTGGTATAACAGTTTGTGTACAGGATGCCATTTGTACTCAGGGATCCAGGGAGGATCAAAGTGTCTCTGACTCGGGCAGACCCAAACCCAGTCACCCTGGGGACTCACCCATATCCCAACGGCGAGGACAAAGGCGAAGTAAAGGACCACGACGATGATGTCTGCCACTCCAAAGGTGGCTGTTGTGTCCCCTGGCACCGTGGGCAGCTCTGTGGTGGTTGGGATTGTCTGGCTCATAGCTGTGAGCAAACTGCTGCCTTTCTTGCTTAGACTGGACTTTGGTGCACAGTGGCCTTCATCATTTCCCTTGTAATAATTAACAAGGTGAAGAAGGTGTGAGTGGGGAGTGGGTGCCAGGCAGGACTGTGGCTAATGTTTTCCAGCAGAGGCTTGGTCTCCATGGTTCATCAGTGAGAACCTCCAAATCACTCTGTGGTGTGAGGATTCCTCTCAGATGCTTCTGTGCCCGCCTCCCCCTGGTCCCTTCTCCTGCCTGTTAGTGCCACCCACTGAGATGGCAAATGGGTAAAGGTCCCATTGCCTTGTCCCCCACCCTGTTTTCACATCACTCTCTCCACACCATCCTATAGGGGAAAGCTCCTCCTACGAGGAGCTGCCTAGAGGGCAGTTGGTCTTTCTTCCTGGTGTGGGTGACAAGGATATGGCTCTGTGCAGGATGGGTCAGAATGGGCACCCACATCCCAAGGACTGGGCCAGCTGCAGGTGAGTGCACTGCTGCCCAATTTCCTCACTCTGTGTGCTGCAGCTCAGGGATGGTCTGTGCTGCAGAGACCTGCAGCCCCAGCAGAGAGGGAACACATGTTATGCTGTATATTCACTTTGCAGAAAGCAACAGGGGGAGTGCAGGGAGGAAACAGCTCAGTTTCCCTGGCAGGCTCTCCAGCATGCACGTGGTCAGCAGCAAAGGAGTTAAACTGATTGTGTGACAAGCAGAGAGCATGCCAGTCACCTACATGAGTTGGGAAGCTGCAGTGGCAGCAGGAGCAGCAGCTATCCTGGGACATGGACAGGTAGGAAGGGGCTGGCCCCTGTCACCCAACAAACTGTGAACCACAGGTCCTTCTCATTGTCCCACCAGCTCCCAGTGCAGCGGAAACATTTCTCAGCCTGGTTTGAGACAAGGTGGGGGGACCCTCCAGAACCAGCCCTCTGAACCAGGGCACAGGGTATGGGTCACACCACCCCTCTGCTCCTTTGTTAGGACAGCTTTGCGAGGATCACACAACCATTCCTTCCCTGGTTTGCAGAGCCATTCCGGAGCTGGCTGTGGGGCACAAGCCTTCTCCAGACAGACCCCAGACCTCAAAGCAGAACCATCTACCTCCTCCACCATCCATGGTCCCTCACCACATGACATACCTTGTGGAACATTTTAAACTTAGGTGAGCTTTACTTGTTCTTGGTTTCAAGGGAGACCAAAAAACCCTCTCTCTCATTTGGTTTTATCCCACTCTCTCCCAGAGTTTTCTTGCAAACACTGGCTTCCTACTTGCTCATTAATTGCACTGCTAACACATCCACCCCTGCTCCCCAGTCTAAAACTCACTGGGAGCAGTGCCTACCTGTAGTCTCATTATCCACAAGAGGCTTTTCAAGACTGAAATGCTTCAACAAGCTGAAGTACAGTTACCAGAAATTAAGTATCTGGAAGCCTACATCCCCAGGTGTAAACAGGCAGCCCTCCCTGCACAGAGCTGATTTACACTCACCCACACACTTCTTCCTCTTAACACCAGAGCACCTGAAAAAGACAGTTGCCTAATCCTGAAATGCATTAAATACCTGCCCAAGAAGCAAACAGAGTCAGTATCTTCAGTCTTCCCAAACCAGGAATCCTCCTGCACCCGAAAGCCCAACCCAAAGTACCTGCCTGACCCAGCCCTTCACCCCACCTTCCCAGGGTGCTCTACCAGCAGCAATTAACTCTTGCAAACACCTGAAAGCTTTCACCCCTGAGCAGTCAATAAGCCATTCCTGGCAGCTGTGAGCTATCACAAGTCCCTTGGACCCACTAGAATGGCATTGGCTTATGGTGTCAGGATGTTACTACACTGACTGGAGCATCATCCCAAACCGTAGTGGCAATTGGGTAGGATTGCAGGGGCTGCACCATGAGAGCACCTGTGGCAGTGCCTTTCTTTGCTGCTCAACCTGGTTCAGTCAGATATTGCTCCACTCCTGGGGCAAGCTGCAGAGGTGTGATCTCTCCGTGCCTTCCCTGGGGACGTGACCACCATCTCTTCCCACGTCCAAGGGGCATGTCGGGGTTGTGTGATACTCACCCTGGCTCCTGGCCCCACTGCAGGAGCCTCAGGCACAAAGCATGAGCTGCACAGCTCTGCTGGGTCCCGGCAGCAGGACAGCGTTTATCTCCTGCTCCATGCACTGTTAAGTCAACACTGGTGGCCATCCACCCCCAGAGGATGCGGCGCTCCTTGCCCTGGGAACAGATGTGGGAATTCACATGCCCGGGAAACAATAAAAATTCAGCATAGCTGACAAGCAAGCAGCCCTTGGAGTGAAAGATATGACAGCAGCATAAGCCCAGCAGGTGCAAGCAGGCAGATCTCCATTGATTTGGAAGGTGGCACACTCTGTCTCTCCCACTCATCCCCAGAGACCTGCTGAGGTACCTGTATTGCACTGCTTACCTGCTATGGCAAACCCACCTGCCTCAGAAGGCACAGGGCTCAGAGACCCCTGGTCATGGAGGCAAAGCTGAATTTTGCTTGCCCAAAGCAAAGGGACAAATTGGTTTATGTTGCCTGTGTTGGTGGGAGCAGAGGAGGTTCCAGGCATGATGGAGGGAGATGAGCCAGTGAACACAAGACACCAAGGTGTTGTGGGGTGTCACACATGGCAGGCAGAGGTGCTGGTGGAGGTGTTGGCTGTACTCATGGGAGTAATTGGCATAGAGGGCTGAGCTTAGGAATACAGATCTCCCTTCTCTCCCCTTTCCCCTCCTGAGACATCACTCTTCTAACTTCCAAAAAACCTTTCCTCCTCCCTCCAGGACTTATTTCCTGGTGCATACCTGGCTTCATACTGCCTTTTTGCTGTCTTTGTGAGGGCTGAGAGCAGGCATAGCAAACGGAGCAGGAGGCAGTCCCTGAAGCTCAGATGGTGGGGCTCAGGCTACCTCATTTTCTTGGCCAGAGACAGACCCATTGGCAGTAAGTCCGGCATCCACAGCTTCTCCCAGCCTTGCCGTGATGCCCAGCAAAGCTGTGGGGTATCCTGCAGAGGGGCAGCAGCCCTGTACACCCCACAGTCTAGGCAGTACCTGGGAGCTGTAATCAGCCAGCCCGACCCTGCAGCACCATTAATATGCTCTCCTCTCCTTGCAGCAGAAGTGACAGGACGTTTAGTGTCCTCTTGTGGAGTGTGAGCCCTTGCTCCTGTCACAGCAGCTGAAAATGAGCCCTTCAGGGACTGGAAATTGTAAGTGGCGTTTCAAAGTGTGCAGCTCAAAAAAAATAAAAAGGTGCTGAAGAGCAAGTGCTTCTGGGGCAAAGGATGTTCGGTGAAGTGACAGGCAATTATTTTCGCAAATGTTAACGAATAAATGGACTTCCTCTTCATTACCAAGCTACTTCACAGTCGTCAGCAAATAGCTCCAATGACAATTAGTGAATTTCTAAATGGATTTGGAAATTGGCTTATACACAGATACCGATGCAATGAGGTGAGGCGATAGCCCAGCCTCGCTTCTCACCTTTCCTCCAGGGGGGATTTTCCTACGTGCTGGATGGGTGAGGCATTCAGCTAACCATTATTTTCTTCTCAGCCCTTTCTCAGGGGGAATGACTCTTGAATGAAATCCAGCAGTTTAATTTTGGTTTGATATGAATGAGCTTTGAATGTATTTAGTGTTTAAAGGCAGCTATTCGGCTCGGAGCCCGTGCCAGAGGAGCAGCAGGGAGCAGAGCAGACCCCCGGGAAGCGCAGTGGTGCTACCACAGCTCTTTTCTTCCCTCTGCAGGCCACACTTTGATTTTCACTCCTGGACTGTCCCATAAGCCAAGTCCATCACTTCAAGGCTCCTTACATTATTTTTGTTTGTTTGTTTGTTTAACCTGGGTGAGTCAGGGATACCTGCACTGAGGCAGTGCTAGAATGCCATGCAGAGGAGCCAGGGGAAGGTGGTGGTTTCAGTGGGAACCTCAGAACCTTATCAGGATGCTTTATGCCCCATCATATCAGGGGAAAGCTCACAGCTCTGTGTGATGGAAACTGCTCCTGTCCATTCCTGGGGACAGGGAGAGGTCCCTGTGCAGGGTTCATGTGCCCTGTTTCAGCCATGCAATGCTGGTGCAGAGTCAGGTGGGCTCACATGGGATGTGCTCTGTTTGGGTTTTTCCCTCATCAGGAGGCTGCAAGCATGGACCTCTCTCAGGAAGTGGCAATGACCATCATTTACCCCTCCTCATTCTCTCCCAAAGATCTCCTGGAGGTCCTGCCTGAGCACTGTAGATACATAACCCTGTCATCTGCATGTAGACTAAGGACAGCCTTGACACATGGGACAGTTCCAAGTTAGCACACAGCTTTTGCTGCAGCTAATTGGGACTGTTAAGTGAGTTTAGTGAGAGGACAGGTGTTACCAACGAGTTAGTCTAGGCTAAAGTGAATATTAGTGAGAGTGGAGTCTCATCCCATCTACCTTTATCCAGACAACTCATTTCCTGCCCTGTACAAGTTCCTCCCTGTTCAGCTGAGCAATCTCCTTTGGCTGCCCCTTCCAACCCCATGCATACAACTGGGAAACTTCTGTGACTGCTGGGAAATTAATGTGAGAAGTCACAGAAGGAGTTTCAGGTCACACTTCCAGCCATGGCTGCCTAAAAAATTCATTCTAGGACCAAGCAGACTTAGACTGGATAAAATATGTCACATCTACTGAGTGACTTTTTTGACTAACAGCCAGACTTTGAAAAATATTAGCAAGGGTAAAACATTAAGTGACAGAACAAGGACACTTTAGATGAAGAATGTTGTTCTCCCTTTAATTTACTCCCCTGTACAGCCTTGCAAAGATCTCAGCAGAGTAAGTGTCCTTATTGATGGATACACTATCCTTGTTAAGATGGGACAATATACTTATTTACAGCTTTCATCATTGTCATGAAGGCACAAAGCAAACAGATATAACTAATGAAGATTTAGCTATTACATAATGTCTTTGCCAACTCCATGTAGAAGTCTGAGTAAAAATCCTGGAAATAAATCTTTTCATAAGAGCATTTTTAATGAATTTAAGATATGAAGAGATGTAGTTTGTATTAGGACTCTGGGCATTGGTTTTCTGGAAGGTTGTCTCAGGTTTGGAGTACAAATGAAATAATGGTCTGAGAAACATCAAGGAAGTGATCTGAGCTGTAAATTAGCATGTTCATGGTGATGCTCCACAATAAAGGGGTTGAGAGCTGTGACCATTAGCTACAACCAGCAAAACGGATATTCAGTAATAGCAAATCAACAAGCAGAAGAGATGGAGGAGTTGCAGTAATGGCATGTCCACTCTGTTCCTCTCTGGATCCCTCTGAAGATCACAGCCAGCCATGGGGGAGGACAGGGGGAGGCAACTTGTGCTGCCTGAGGCAGGAATGCTCCAAAGCAAATCAGGTAATGATCCACAGACCCTGAAAAACACATGTTTTGTAGGTTCTGCAGGAACAACTGGATTCCTTTGATGCAATCCACTGTCTGAGAATCACGTGGAGCTTAGACCAAGACTGGTAAAACTGGAGGTGGTGTATGATCACCTGGAAAGCTCCTGCTGGGCAGGGAATAGAATGCCTGCCTCTGTTTCCCAATGTGACCTTGCACAATCCTTTTACAGATCAAACAATGGGGAAGAAAATGCTGAATGATTCTCATCCATTCTTTATGAAAAACTGAAAAAGCACTCCCTAAACACTACTAAAAAGTGATGCGAGGCATTTAAAACTTTCACTGTGTGGACCATTTCAAGAGAAAATGCCCCATGACTAAGCCACAGATATCAACAGCCCAGATGTTTTGGAACTGTGAATTCAGACAGTTATCAGCAGCTTGGTTCACCTCCACTTGGTGGCTATTTACAAAATCCTTCTCCTTCATGTCAGCAGAAAAATGGCAAGGAAGAATTAGATCCATCATTTTAGACTTAGGAGGCAGGACAAGGGCATTCTCCCTTGTGACAGATTAGTCAGTGTTTGGGGGTTTGGTGGTTGCCCTCACCAGGAGCTGAAGTCTGGTGCAAACATGCTTGTCTAGAAATACTTAGGTCCAATAGAAGGAAAGAAGGAAAAGTTTCTTCGCAGCTGGGACTTTGTCCCAGAGCTCTGCAGACCTTTAATAGAAGTTACAAGGTTTCCCCCATGACCTTCTGTGTTCCTTCTTTCCCTCCCTCATGTGCAGCTCCCTCATTCTGTGTCTCTTCCCCATGTTTGCATTGGGACCACAGGGAAAGTGTCTCTGCCACCACAGTTCAGCTGCTGACCCTCCCTTGAATGCAGCCTTGAGCATCTGGGGCAGCTGCTCCTCTTGCTCCAGTGAGTGGTCTTTTTGCATCCAGGCTTAATGAAAGACAACTATATTTCACTGTCATTTCCCTGTATGCACTGTGTTACGGACTCATGGAACTGGAAAGGAAGTCCACATCTTTGAGTCAAACCCTACAGCTGCAATACCCTCTTTGTAGCTTCAGCAAGAGATTTCTACAAAGCCTGTGGATCCATTTCTAGTTGAAAAACATTTCAAAGCAAACAGGATAGACAAGATACTTTTTTTGTAGAAAGAAGTATTTTTGAATTGATGCTGGATTTCTTTTGACTAGTCGATAAAATGGATGTCAAAAAGCTCTGAGGGTCAAGGATATATATGAAGTGAGTATGGTCTTCAGAATTACTATCCCTAAGGAAAAGAACCAGAAAGGAAGGCTGAGACAAAATGGTTGCTGAAAGAATGAAGGAGGAGGAAGGGGGGGAAAGGCAGCAGGAAAAAATAATAAAATCAAACTTAATGGCTTGCTACAGTTTGTGAGAACTGAGAAAACAAAGTCTGGAACCGAAGGAGTTGTCAGGCAGTGAGATAGGGTTACACATCCTCCACACAGAGCCTGCAGTGTTGGCTTGATTAGGCAAAAGGACTTGGGATCACTACAGAGAGAGGCGCCTCACTCCCTGTCATCTTGCACAAGTAATCAGCATCCCAAAATGACAGCTCCCTCTAGGACTGAGATTTCTTAAAACAAAACTAAAATAAAAATAAAAAGCCTCTTTGGTCCAGTTTCAAACCTAGCTGCACTAGCAAACAAAAAGATAAATTATAAAGAGATAGAAAGAATATGACATTCCCCAGCAACATCCCCAATGCTAATCTTCACCATGATAATAATAACAATAACAACAATAATAGCAATTACTTATATCATTCCTATACTGTAGTTGAGCAGCTCATATTCTGAGGGATACATCAAACTTGCTAAACTACTGCCATCAACTCACACAGTGTGATGAGACTTAGTGTGGGAGGATGCTGATGTTTCGTGATGCCCTGGAGAAGCTGAGGACAAAACAAGAGAAAGACTCCCCCATGCGGAGCTGGATTTCCAGCGAGGGTTTTGAGCACATGAAAGGGGAATCATCCAGTTTGGGATACTGGCCAGGACACAAGAAATAATGCCCTTGCTCTTTGTCAAAGCATCAGTGAAGCTTTGTTACTGCCAGACCCAAGCCTTAAAAATTCTTGAGTTGGGGGCCAAAATTGAACGATATTGGCTTAGATATCATGAGGACTTCTTTTTCAGCAGAGAAGTTTTTTTTTGCTCTTTCTGGTTTCTGTTACCAGAGGGTGCATTTTTTAAAGTTTTCTTCTCCATAATGAGTCCTAGCAGCAAGTCTTATATTTGCATGAAACTTGGGAAGTTTACTGCAGTCCCATGACTCTAGAAACTGGGACTTCAGGGAAAACAATAAACCTCACCAGTTTCACAGGAGAACTGCCAATGCTGGTGCTCAGATGAGGCCCCTCTCCACTCTTACACTCCCCCATGCTCCTGGCACAGACTCTGCTCTGAAATGTGCAGCCTTCCAAGTTGCAGCTCCAAGGATGGGTTTCCAAGAGGGCCCCAAGAAACAAGTTCTTCAGTGAGCAATTAAACTGATGAAAACAGCTTTTCGTTTTGGATGTACATCCTAGTGTAGGAGGCTGTGGTGTCAGAGGAAGGTGTGAGGTCTCACACCTCCATTCTGAGGGTCAGAGTACACTTCTGCTGTGGATTCTATCCTGACTATGAGGGTTAAGCTCACACTTCAATTTTTCCTTTGTGGTAGGACTAACAGTTTCTTTCTCTTCTGATCAATCATTTATTTTCATAAACCTTGTAAAGACTTAATATTCAAAACTATTAGTTCTCTGCCAAATTCAGTCACTGTTAACCAATACACCCACTGAGATGTGATGCTCACAAGGACCAACAAACCCTTGCCACCTCCTGCCTGTGATCACCCCAGGAAATGCCCCTTCCAAAATCAGGGAAACAAATCCCTCAGATCAGCCCTGGCAGCACCTGTGGCTTTTTGTCCTCCCACGTGCAAGAGTCCTGCACGCAGAGAAGGCAAGAACAGCATCCCACAGCAATGTACACACCTATTTAGCATTATGCTATAACCCAGAGCAGAAGGGCTGACATGTTGGGCTGTCTGCAGAGGGGACAGATCCCTGCTGGCAGGTCACACAACAGGCCTGGCCACTGTTACATGATAGACCTGATGAGTGGGAGATAAGAGGGACAGTAGCAGTGCAGGACTGTGAGCAGGAGGAGAGAGGGTGTTTCCAGCCCAGCCAGGGGTGCAAACAGCACCATGAACCTACCCCTCACACCGTGAGGGACAGTCAGTGTTCCTGTGATAGTTCTGGGACCTGTTTGACTCATATCTTTTATTTTTGGCAAATATGCAGCAGAACAGCTCTGAGGTTGCACAGTTCAATTAAAGACAAACAAGTGAAAACCAGCTCCAAAACCCCACTACTCAAAGACACAAGCTCTCAGTAACCTCTTCCACTTTTTGCTAACTTGTTTTTCTGTGCCTAAGTGAGCAGAAAGCAGCAGAAACGTATTTTAACAGATTGTTTCCCACCTCTTCCCCACCTCCTCAAGGCAGGTTTAATATCTCTCCAGAATTAAATTATTCTCCAATAAATCATCAAGTTTACTGCAGCACTTGAACCCTTCTTGTCCTTCAGTGCTCTGCTAGAAAGGGATTGATTCAACCCCGCACACCTTGAAGCGAGGTCCCTTTAGCTCAGACAGCTCTTTGCCATCTCGTGTGCCCTGCTCTGCCCCAGCTGGTGTGGGAAGCTGGTCCTGGTCCCCAGGGATGCCCACCCAGACCTGGCATCATCCCGGGACGGTGCCCAGCAGTGATGCGCTGGCTCCCGGCTCTTCAGGCGCAGTTACCAGCAGATGGCAGCTGGAGATCGCAGAGGGAAATTTGGGCGTTCTCCGCTCTGAGTTGAGCCTGCAAATTCTGAGTGACCTTGGCACAGACGTGCCCCCTCCACCGAGCAGGGATGTGACCTTCCCGCTTTTCACCCGAGCAGCGGGGGATGCACCAGGAGCCCCAGCAAGGACAGAGAGGAGAAGGTGGGAAGGACACGATGCTTATCCTTCCAGACACAGGAAATAGAACAGGAGGGGAAATCAACAAATTCACCGGCCACATCTCTCCTCCCTCCACCCCAAGTTCAACCTCTCAAACTACAGAATCATTTTCTAACCCGATCCCACCCCAGACTTGCTCATGCAAGTCCCAGCCAGCCCTCAAATGCATTTTAGGCAGAGTAACTCAGAGTACAGGAGCAATCCCTGTTCTCCCTCCACACCAAAGCAATCCCTGTTCTCCACCCACAACCCATCACACTGCTGGGCTGCAGCAACTCTCCAAAAACAAGCATTAGCCTGTTACTGTTGCTTGCTCCTTTCCTTTCCAGGTCCTACTGCTCAGAAAAGTCCCACCCTTCACCCCAATCAGTCCTGCGATAAGATTTGCTCACTGCACCATGCCACAACTCCTGCTCCAGCTCCACATGCTCTCCTGAGATGTCTTTCTTCTTCTTCTTCACTTTATTTTCCTTTCTCCTCCTCCCAGCTAAAGGCCTAGGTGAGCTGTCTCACAGAAAGGAGAGATGCAAATCTCAGCTGACAGAAGGTAACTGTAATAAGAAATCATGCCCACCTCCTCACCCAGAGGAGTTCCAGCAGTGAGAGGATTCACCCAGTCCCTGCTGCACTCACTGCATAATTGGTTCTTCATCAAGATGCCATTATGGGTCTGCTAATACACCTGCTTGGGTTACCCTCTCAGGCCAGGCAATAGGAATGCTTTATATTAAAATACATCAAATTCCCAAAGATACCTCATCAGCTTAAAAAGATTCCCTGCTGTCCAAGGGTCAGATTCACATCTGATCCTGAGATATAAGGAAGCACCGTGCATCATTTGGGTACCCAAACTAAAGTATGCCCCACCAGGGTGACTTCTGGGCACTCTGCAGCACAGCCCAGTCTGGGGTCCTCTGACCCCCTGAGCAGCTTTTACACCCAGGAGGATGCTTCTTGTCCCAGCTCCCTGAACAGGCTCCTTCTACAGGCAGCACAGAGATTACTCACACTCAGAAGCTTTTCTTGGCAAGGAAAAAAAATGNCCCCCCCCCCCCCCCCCCCAAAGCTTCAGTTCTGCAGAAAGCCAAATGAAGCCAAAAAAGGGGACTAGACAACACATCAAGCACTACCTACTTAATCCAGCCTGAGTTCCTCATTTACCAATGTCAGCCTCCTGTCCAAGCTTTCTTTGGCTTTCATCTCTTCTTTTATCTGTGTGATGTCTCTGGTTTGCCCTTTCTGGTTGCTACTGCTTTGATCTCTTGAGCCTCTGCAATTCAGACCCAAATCCATGATAGCTTATGCTGAAGAGTTTCCACTTTTTTCCTGTTGGTACATCCTGTAAATCCTTCCTTTGCTTCTCTCCCGAAACTTCTGGCAGATTCCTTCTGTGCAGGAAATAAGCATTTTAAATGTCAAGCCTGGGCATGTGACCCCCCCAGAGCCTGGGACATTTGCATCCCTGTGCTCCTGGTTTTTCAGTTCTTCCATCCCAACACAGCAGCAGTTACCACGTGCAGGCTGATGGCTGTACATGGTTTGGGGAGGTCTGCAAGAGCCCCAGGATTAATCAGAGAGGTTTCCCTATACCATATTATCTGTTTCCCATGTGGCACAGAGAGTGTCTACTGTTCCATAAATAAATTCATCAGACAAACATGGGAGACATAGTGGGAGCTCAGTTTATGTGCTAACTCATTTGATTTCAGCTATATTCCTATCCAAAGGAGGATGGTGATTCTTTATTTCATCATGAATACAGTGAGAAGAGGAAAAAAGACAACAGCAGAAGGACAGAAAGGGTTTTTTTCAGAAAATGTTGTTATTCCCAGGTAGGGAAGGAGCCACCATGCAGTTATGGGAGGACTCTTCTTTCCCATCCTGGAGAGAGCAGTAGAGCCAGAGCCTGGCAGTAACAGTGTGTATTCCATGTGAATGGCACTCAGCCTGCTTGCTCAAAAAGCAGCCCCTCACGTTGTTCTCCAGTAGTTTTAGAACAGCTATGTGCAAAGGAAGTGTCCTCATTTGTAGTTAGAAGTGTGGGAGAAGAAAAACATGAGAATACTTGGTTCTGCCTTGAACTTCCTAATTCTTCACCCTAAGGGACAGTGTCAGGGCAGAGACTGTCCAACCCCTCCCTTGTGGCCTCTGGCTGATATGGACTAAGTTGAAAAGGAGCAGGGTCACTGCACTGAACTGTCTGCCCCAGACCTACCTGAGACCAGCCATCCCCCCTCACCCCCAGAGCCACTGCAGGGTGGGGGGTCTTCTACCCCAGCCCCTGCCCGGCTGCAGCTCTGCATCAGGGACAGCAGCTGGGGCAGCAGGACCTGCCTCCCCCTTACAGCCAGCCATCCCCAGCTCAGGGCCCTGCTGCCTCTCCTCAGGCTGATTCCTTTTGAAAGCAAAGCACATAACATAAGGCCTGTGTTTATTTTCCCCTTAAATTAGGGTGGCTTGATTTTAATTGAGAGATCTGCCAGAATAAGGCACATTTGTGCAGCTGTCATCAAACACATACTTGTTCTTTTTCTCTTTTTCCTTTCTCTTTCCTTTCTCTTTCCTTTCTCTTTCCTTTCTCTTTCCTTTTCTTTTCTTCTTTTCTTTTCTTTTCTTTTCTTTTCTTTTCTTTTCTTTTCTTTTCTTTTCTTTTCTTTTCTTTTCTTTCCCCTTCCCTTTCCCTTTCCCTTTCCCTTTCCCTTTCTCTTTCTTTTCTTCCTTTATTCCTTCCCTTCTCACTTCCCTTCCTCTCTTCTTTCCTTCATATATCAAATTGTTTGGTGAAACCCTTTCCAGGCTAAGCTGCCCCACTTACAAACAACAGGGTTCCCGGGGGAATCTCTGGGAGACCCAGCTGAACCGGAGGTGTCACTTTCCTCCAAGGCCAACGCTGTCCTCCATATCTGATGTGTAAAGGATTGCTGTGCTTGAACATCCCTTCTCCATGGGGATCTGGTGCATTCGTTCTCATATACCTGATCACACTCAGGCAGCTCTGGGCAACCTGTGTATGGCCCCTCCAGAGAGAGGGCTGCAGGGGACAATCTAACATGGCTCATGTCTCACAAGGAGTTTTGCCTTGCTGTGGCCCAGACCTCCCTGTAATATGTCAAGTTTGGGAAGTCAGATGCTGCAGGAAGGCTCCAGGTTCATATCATTCCCAGATTCAGAGCTGAACAGCACAGATGTTTCAGGACTCTGATGGACAGCAGTCCTGGATATAGGGCACTGGGAACAACTCTGGAAAGAGCAGTTGCCCAACAAGGAGAGGGGTCTTTCTGCTATCCTGTGTGGCATCACCATCCCAGCATCCTCCACCTTCCTAACCCCTTGCTTTAGACCAAAAAAGTCTACTTTACATTGTGGAAAGCAACGAGGGAGATTCAGCCCCGCCTGATCCTTTCTCTCATCTGGAGCAGCTGGAAAAAGACAGTAGCCTGAGAAATTGGCTGACCTTCTCGATGCATTCAGCTGCCTAGCCTTATATTTGTCCTTTAAATAATTTGTCAAAAAACAAACAGGCCCAAAACAGCCAATCAGCAGGAAAATAAGAGCCCAAACAAAACAAAAGGCTTCCTTTTCCATCCTTGCCCTTCTGCAGTTGCTGGTCTGAAGTAGTTTAATCTAAACCAGGCTTCAGCAATTGCTGGAGAAAGCAATGTCCGTGATGGGTACTTAGAGACCGAGGTTCGCCTGCCGTACACTGTCCAGGGGTTTATTACCTGCTGAAAAAGCTTAATGTGATTCAGGTGCTATGTGATGTCCAGATGTCGTGGCAGAAGCCACTTGGAGAGTGCCAGTGATAGAAATGCTGCTGGGTGAATGCAGAAACATTAGTGCCAAATGTGATATTCAGTCCCAGTTCATCTATTAGTACAGAAACACAGGAATGGCTGAGCTGGTCAGGACCAGAGGTCCATCCATCCCAATACCCTGTCTATGGCAGTAAGCTGTAGTAGGTACTTAAGGCACAATATCAGAACAGGGCATGCAGATCATGGCACAGGGCCAGTGATTTGTGGTGCTGGGTTTTCCGGAGCCAGACATAGTGTCTTTGTATTTAATAGCCCCTGGTGAATTTTGCTTCCAGGAATTTACCTAGGTAATTCTAAATCTCTTTGTGTCCACAGTTTCCTGTGGCAAGTAGTTTCACAGCTTAACAACATGAATTTTTTAATGTTGCCCATTTTTTCATGCCCTGAAGCTGGGTGAGTGTTCTCTGTGGGATGCACTCAAGAGCAGCCCCAGATCCAGCTCACACATGAGAAATCGACGGATGGGTGGATGGAGTCTGAAATAACGTGTCTGTTTTGATCAGATGTGCAATTATCAGCAGGCCACAAGCAACGGTGTGTTTTAGGAGCCAAGGCACAGCTCCTCACCTGCCTGGTTGGTAACAGGTCACATTATGTCTGCACTGTGAACAAAGCGAGTTTTTGAGAATGAATGGGAACAGAAGTGATTTGTGTGCACAGACTTGGAAGCAAGACCTTAAAGTGGGAAATCCTACAGGGAGAAAGGACGCAGCACCCATTGCTGCAGCCCCTTAGAGGACTGATTTCTCTGTGGAGGTCAGTGAGACTGACCTGGCAGGCATGGTTGTCCCTTTCATCTGAGAAGCGACAGCTATCAGGCTCAAGCCTACCAAGTGTCTGGGCCTTGGCAAGGTAGAAAAGCTGTGTTTAAATTAGGTCACTCAAGAAATTCAACATATCAAAGGCACCTGCATCATTTCTACCCTTACTAGGAATAGTAGTTGATGGGAATTGTTCAGAAAGCTATGGCTCAGCCATGGGGGATTTAGAAGTTATTCTCAAATCCACATATGGCAAAAGCATCACATTGCTTTATTTCCCCACCAACACGAGGGATGCAGCAGAAGTGGGAATGTTTTCTACTTAGAGTCCAATTTCCAGAATTGCTCAGCTCCCATTTAGGCAACAAAGTCATTGGCCAGATGTGGGAAAGAGCCAGTCAAAGGGATGGTGCTGAGCAATCATATGTCACCCCTGCCTCGAATGAGAAATTCAAAGCCCTCTCAGCTGACTGGCAGCCTTATCCAAGGGCTATTTATGGATCTAGAGACTGTTTAAAAGCTTCATGGTTGACCTCAGGCACATGCTGGATGGTCAGCACATTTCTGGGGGGAAAAGCAGAGTGCAATTCAAGATTTCTTGTAACATTTTTGTTCACCTGACACATGCGCTCTAAAGACAGTGAAAGATGAGAAAATAATACGGGCTTGATAAATGACTGAAAGAAAGTTTCCGATCCGTAGTGGTTCCCATTATTCTTCTTATTTTTGGCATCAGCAAAGTTACTGCAATCTCCCCCTGCCCCCCTTCCCAGGCTCTACTCCCTGTTAGCATTTTTTTTTCCTGTCAAATTCACAGGAGTGGCACCTGGGAGCATTTTGGCCAAGGGGAAATTGACTGAGCAAAGTTGCCTCTTTTCAAATACATTTTCTTAAGGGACTGGAATGAATGAGAATCATAGTCATAACATGGCTAAACAGTCTTTGTTTAACTTAATGCAATATAATAACCTAAGTGTTGCAACACAGCTCCTTGCTGTGACATCCTTTTTCCATTTGCTTAATTTTCACCCCAAACACACGCTGTTAATAAGCTGCTGAGAAAATACAGCTCTTGTGACAAAATCCAGAAACTGAGCCCCTGTATGGTGTGTTAGATACACAACTCTTATTTGGACTGGCAAGTGGCACTGAAATTGGTATTGCAAAATAGATCCATTTTTCTTGCTGCCAAATGTGATGGGCAGATGAAAAGGGAGGGTTGGAGATGTGGACGGCAATAAGCAGAGAACAAATAAAATAAAATCCCTGACACAACGTTACATGTGAGTTAGAATAGACATGTGATTGCCAGAAGGGAAATGCAGGATGCGGGGTGCTTTGTCAACAGCCAAAGTTAAAATAAATGTCACACTGGCACTGAAAACTGGAAGATTAAACTCCTCCTGGTGATTTATAATTTTAAGAGAGAAAAAGGCAGACAGACACCCAGCGACTGGGCTCAAAAGAAAAACTCCTATTGACTTTAGTGGGTTTTGGAGCAGGTCCAGCGCAGTAAAGGTTCAGATCTGATCTCTGGAGTCAGAGAGTGTTTGGCCAGTGATTTTAATCAGCAGAATCAGGCTCTTAATCACAGTTTGGTTTACATTTGCTGCTTTTTTACTTGCTTTGTAGCAAATCTGGAAGTCATACTTGTTTTTTAGGGGCTAAGTGAAAGTAAATAAAGACTGCCATAAAATTTGTGACATCTTTAAATTAAAACACGGTTTCATTATGGAATCTGACTGACCCTTTCCCTTTCATTTTACCAAGCCAGCCCAATGCTTTAGAAAAGCCTGAGATAAACCCTGGTTTTGTACAAGCAACAATATTTTGAAAGTTTCATTATTTGTCCTGAGAATTTTTGGGGAAAGGAAGTTTTCCCTAAATGAAAATTCAAAAGCCTGTCTTAGTGAAAGCTGCAAAATACTACATATTATACAATTTATAAAAAGTAATTTATACAAAAATGATATGGCAATAGGAAAATAGGAAATATGATACAAAGACACTGGTTCCCAGGTCTTCATCCTTCCCATAGCTACAACATGCTGTGACTTTTTCACCAGGGATTTCCACACCTCAGTTGAAGAGTGCATTTGCCAGGCACTGAGGTCCAAGATGTAAAAGCAACAGCAGAATGAAGGACAAGAACAAATTTCAACCTTGGCCACTCAAACCTTTTCTAAGAGTCTCAAGGCTGTTTTAAGAGAACAAGATTTGCGAAGAAGTTCAGCATGTTATTACCTTTGTAGAAAATGAAATTTCTTACAGACATGTCCACTTCGGTAGGAGTGGATGGTTCATAAGCATATAGAAAAGAAAACAGATAAACACTCTTGAGGCTTTCCACATACTGGAAGTGGCTGTGCAGGGGCTCTCTTAGCCCTGGACAACTTGGCATTGGCATTTAAGCCAAAGAAAAGGTTGCCTGTTTGACACGTTTCCTTCGGGAACACAGCTAGTGAAGGGACTGGAGGGAGCCAAGACTGCAGCCTTGCCCAAGTGATCAACCAGGGATGGGGAATTCAAACACTTTGTATTTGGTTATAGATGGGTTTACTCATTTATTTTGGTTAAACACTTTGAAAGCTGGAGACACCCGAGTTATTTTTAAATAACAAGCAGATTTCAAATCTCAGAAGCCTATGACTTATCAAAAGAAGAAACATTTCGCATGATAACAAAATTACTTTTCTGTGCCCTGATTGTAGTTTCTGCAGAATCTCTTACCGCTAAAACCAAATCAAATGGATGATTAAAAGTTTCCAGTGTTTCAGAAGTTATGTCAGGCTATGTCAAAGAGCTCCTGGGAAGTTCAAAGGGCTGTCTGAAGGGATTACAGCTCTTTCTTGCTAATGAGATCCTCTGCATACAGACCTAGCTCAACAAAGCTGAGTCAGAGTCATGGTTTTGCGAGCAGAGTACTTTCTAAGAATCAGGAGAAAATCCTTCTCCATGCCATGCTCCTTCATGGTTCTTCCTCTTGTATACAACTACAGACAATTCTGGAGCAGAAATCTCTTGTGGACAAGACCCAACGTATGTCACAGGCATTGCTCCAGTCCAGAGATCGTCTGTGGCTGTGATCATCCAGGAGAGGAATCACTAACTCAGTAGGAGAGCTGGAAATCACATAGCTGAGATGGAAAGATGTCTTGACACCAGCACTAGGAAAAGACAGAAAAGCTAAAGACATAGAAGAAGGCAAAAGGTATTCCCTTTAGTTGGAAAAAAAAAAAAGTTCTTAGAGCAGTTGCTGAAATGCATAAACAGAAAAAACCTGAAAAGGTCTCTGCTTTGAAGAATGGAGACGTCTTTATCATTCAAAGGGATTTCTTGCTGCTCAAAATGAGAAGTCAGCACAGCTGCAAGGCCTTTGATTAGAAGGACAAAATTACTCAAAGAGGATGAGCAAGATTGCCCATGTAAGCTACAAGTGGAGACAAACATGAATCACATGGACAAATAAAAACTCCGAGGAGCAATATCCAGAAAAGTAGTGATGTCTGCCTCTGTCAGACTGAGATTAGATCACTCATTAATTGTGATCTTTGTTTGACATTAAAAATGCCTTTGGAGCAGGCCATGTGTAACAGCAGCATTGCTGGAAAGAAAAGGTCCTGAAAAATGTCTTCATACTTTTCTGTATATGTGTATAAATATTAAACTGCCTTCCTTTCAGACATGCCACTGAGCTCTGCACTTGTTTGGATGTTGGACCTGGAAACTTCTCAAAAGTTTTGCCTACGGATAATTCATGAGTTCAAGCCCAAACTGAAATGCCATGTTACAACTTGTAGAAATGTTAGACAAATATAATGACCATATTTTCCATTTACCTAATACCCACTCAAAATATAAAACCCAAAAGAACAGAATTGTTTTCATTGCTGTTAACCAGACAATATCACTCCAACTAAATATAGTATGTGATGAAACCAATTTAAATATTGTCCAAGTATTTAACACTGTAAATATTAGACTTAACACTCCATAAAAACAGGCTTTGATGATGTAGGCTGACAAAAGGAGACTAGTTAATTGCAGATTACATCATGGCTAGGACAGCATCACTGCTAGGACAGCCATGATAAATGTGAGGTGCAAAGTAAATCTAATAAAATAAAAATAGTCTCTGTTCAGCGTTCACCTTTATCAGTTTTGCTAATCTTTCTCAGCAAGGATGGGGGGAAAATTTAGTCCCATGTAAAGGAGTATCTGCAGTTCAATGTGCTTGTGACTCTTGTATTCATAAAAACATCCAAACCTGCATTTGACTCCTGGGATGTGTTTTTATCCCTTTCACTGCAATGGGACTACTCATGTACCTGTGACATTTTCCTATGATGGGAAGCTTTCCTGAGTTGGGGTCTGAAGTCTGTTAAATCTACTGTAGGTAGGCTTTTGGTTATTGATAACTTTAATGGATTTCTTAAACTTCTGAGCTCAGATAACTATGTTGAATATGGGGACAATTTCCTGGCATTTTCTTCTTGTACCAGCTTGCATCCTTGTGTGTCAATCAGTTTATGTTAAATGACAGGTATATGCCCAGATACTAGTATAAGGATGGTTTCTACCCTTTCTTTTAAGCAGGATTGTTCTGTGACACCAGGACGTTCTCAAAGCCTAGAGGTGGGATGTTTCTACATGGGGTTGACTTCAGGTTCATATTAATAGATTCAGCTTGCAGGTGAAGCCTGGCCTCTCATTAGAACTCCATCATCCTCTCCCCTCCACTGCAGGAACCCAAATGTGCCGTACAGAGGCCTACACTCTCACTTGCCCAGGATAACAAAAGTGTAGTTTAATGGACTACAAAAAGTGCACTAATGTCCCTGAGAAGGCAGTGAACAACTCTGTGTAGGCTTCCAGTTTCTGTGGCAGTGAGCTGACAAAGTATCTTGTGGGGGACCTCATTTATTGTTGAAATCACTGAAGGCGTTTCTGGTGGCTGATGCTACCAACAGGTGGTCACGACATAAAGGTTATGTATCCCCCAAGATGCTCTTTCCCCTTCTTATTTCATGGATCTTTTTTTCTCTCTTTCTGTTCTATATAAGCTGAGTTTCCACACTTTGTACAAAATCATTCAGTGCCCAGGAAAACACCTAGAAACAGTGATGCTGAAATGAATCTCATGATAATGAAAGTTCTGGTCTGAAAGTGGCTTGTGAGGCCTGTTAATATGTCAGAGCAAAATCAAAATAATGATATTATGTAGAATAAATGGGTCCAGCTGTCCATATTGACACTCTTGAGCCACAAAGGGAGCAAAGGGATATAACTTAGGATAACTGTGGTTTGTGCAGTCCCAGCTTCACTGTCTGAATTTGTATTTGTGTGTATTGTGTGTATTTGCATGCACACAGGGATGGTTACCTGAAGAGATGCAGTGGGTTAGGTAAGTTCACCTTGAGCTGATGGTCAGCATTACTTCAGCAGCAAAGGCAGTTAGTGAGGCAGCAGAGATAAAAACAGTCTTGTGAGTGTGAGCATGTCTTTGCTTCTCCTCCATGTTAGGTCATTACTTTCCTCTGTCTCGAAGGATATGGAATCACTCACAGCCATGGTCTACTTCTGTAACTGTGGCTGGAGAGGAGTGTGTAGCACAGAGTGCAGAAGCAGGACACATCTTCCATGGGTCAGGAACACAATGGTCCCAAGTGCAGCCAGGAATGGGATACAGGCACCCACCCCTCCAGCTTCCCTTGGCTCCACTGTATTGTCTTTCTTAATTAACCCTGCACCATGTCATTGACCAAAAGACATGGCAACAGCACTGTTGAGAACTTCAGGGATTAAGACATTTGAGTTATAATACCTCAGCCATGAGATCATAACTACCCTTGTGCTCTATTTTGTTATGCTGGGTTGATAATGGAGGCTGATAAAACTCCCACTTTCTCTCTGTATTCAAGTGAACTAATGTGTCTGGGCTCGTGAGATCCCGGCAGGCGGAGAAAGCTCCAGCACAAAGTCCCCAGTCTCGGATGTAATCAAATAATGAGGCTGTTTGAGGACATTACTTGTTAACATATTAGCAGGTACCAGGGGTAAGTGAGTGTTTATTTAGTCCTGGTGTAAAAGCATGTCTAAAATGATTTATGCTGGAAGCTGTTTCACAGCAAACAGGCTGCTTTCATGAGAGTGGGTCAATCACCATCTCCCGTCTGCCCTCATAAATCATATTCAGGTGCTAATGTAACCAAAAGGTTTATATAATCTGCACAATCAGCGTGGAGGTCTGGGTGGATACAGTAATAGCCTGCCTGCAAAAATGCCTCCAGCATCTAAAGGCTGATATTTGAGGGGAGTCAAATGATGGATTTAAAGAAGAAAGAAAAGAAATAAACTGCCATGACAAGTAACAAAGTGTATGTACAGTTTTCCAGCCACATTTTACACACACAGGAGTAACTTGCCACTGTGGAGATCTGCTGCTGGGACTGTTTTTGCACCAGGATAACTTCCATACGTATTCTCTAACAGAATGTAGACTGTGATTTTAATGTAACAATGACAGATACCAGAAGCACAACACTGTAAACTGGGATTGGCTTTCTCTGTTCCCCAAATTTCCCCTGTTAAAGGTTAGTTTTACATTATTGAACTCTTTCTCCTGCTAGTGTAGGACTCTTTTGAGAGATGACATAGGCTGGAAGGACCTCCTGGATTGACATCCAAAACATAACTTCATTAAGTTCCACCTTGAAACTTGACACAGATCTTTTTTTGTCTGCTATTTACTTCTTTGTCATCCCTCCTCTTGTACAGTGTTACAAGACTCCATTTCCCCTCTTCCCAAGTTTCAGCCTGAACTTATTCATGGCCACTTTATATTGACAGCCAAACTTTATCCTGTTTTTCATGTCCTCTTTCCTATGCCAACATTGTCCTTTAGTTTAAATAGCTTTTCTCTTCCACATATATATACACTACTGGATATGTTTCTACCTTGGGTCTTCATGAGGTCTTAGGCCACAAAACACATAACCCCCATAATATGTCCCACTTTCTTCAGACAAAAATTTTATTTTAGATCACCTCAGTCACTAGTATCTTCTATCAGCCTCCAGTGATTCACATCAAACAAGAGAAACCATTTGTCATATAAACCAGTTTGGATCAGCCTTACAATGGCATGTACCCCAGGGCAGCACCAGTAGCACACACCTCCTCACAAAGCTGCAGCTCTCTCTGTTGCTGACAAATCCATCAGCCAGCAATTTCACTAGCACTGCTAGTGCTGAGAAGAAGGTTCCAAAATATTGTGCCATAATATTTTGATTTGGGAACAATGTTTTGTGAATACAAGTGGCAAAGTATTTTTTCTGGGGAGTGGTATCATATTACTTGTTTGCTGAAAGTGTCTGGAGACTTATTGTTGGACCATGAAGCCCGGACTGGAGGTAATGACTGTGCTGCTAGGACTTCAATAGTTAATTGCTCTTCATTACTTGCTTCTTATGAGTCATATTATACCATTATGAAGTCAGAAAGCATTAGGAATTGAATAAGGACACAGAGAGGGATACTGAGCAAAATAAATAACCAGTCATGTGCAAAGATCAGTGAATATTTGTTGTGAGCTGATTGAAAGTAACAAATAATGTTAAAAATTACTATTGGGTGACTAGATGTGAGTAAGAAAGGAATTTGTGGGGGCATTCAATAATAAACAAGCATTTCTGTGAGGGGCAAAGCTAATGAAGATGCCCTCTGTGGTATTGTGGGGTTTCTTCAATTCCTCTCCTAGAATTTTTGTTCTTGGCAATAACCTGCTACTAGGCTATGGACAGCTGAGTTTTTTGTATATGCTGAACTACTTACAAAATCAAACCAAAAAGGATTAATTAAATCCAAACCATAAAACAGCTCACAGGGACTCAAGAAGGTTGAGTTTGTTTGGTGTGCATCAAAGATAAGCAAAGCTGTATCTGGAGGTTGTGCAGTGGTTCAAGTTACAAAACACTGCATGTTTGTGACAATCCCGGTACTATGTCCCTGTTTGCTAATCTGTGGCAGACCAAAGCTATCCTTTACAGCAAGCAGAGGTGCTGGTCAATGGCTAAGAAAGCTGATTTGTGAAGAGCAGGGGCAGACTGAGTCTAGGGAAAGACAGATCTGTGGGTTAGGTGCATAAATGAGATGTCCCTCTTTCTTTATTGGAAAAACTAATTTCAGGATGTTCCTAGGAACAAACACTTCTAAATTTTCCACTAAATGACTAGAAAATGTTTAGACAGCTACTTCTTTCTTTGACAAGAAAGCAGCAGCATAAATCTTCCTTGGTTTTGCTTACATATTTGTTTTTGGCACTCTAGAGAAATGGATGGCAACCATGGTCAGAACTTGTGTCACCTTGTATTTTTCATGGTTTGTTTCCTTCCTGTTAATGTGTTGAATTAATTGGGGTAATGTGACAAGGGACATTGAAAAATAGGATTGTCTTAAATATTCTTCTCAAGCCTCTTTGAGCTGCATATTAATTTTGGTGTGAACTCGGTTGGGTATTTGGCCATCATCAGATCCAACTGCTCTATCCTCCTCCAGAGACTTGCTGCGTGATGTTGGGCAAGTCTCCTTACCCTTCCAGCCTGCTCTGTTTAGCTCGAAGTTCTTTGGCACTGATGCTTCAGTCTGGCTGTAGGCATGGCTAACACTCAGCATGGGGGTGGGGGGGCCTCAAACGACACAATTCTAGTACAAAAAAACAAATTTACAGTAAAACTGTTTATTGCACATAATGGACCAGCTTAACTGTGTCATTCTTGTTCTGAGAATCTCATTTAGGCATCAAAGCCATCACCACAGGATGTAAATAGTCTTTGAAAAATTGAGTAAAGATGACACATATGAGTTGATTTTTAATTGCTTTAATCCAAGTCATGCACATATTGCAGCTTTTTTCTGTGAGAATTTTTTCCAGTTTTCTTCCTTTCCCCAAGAACCATTTATTGACTTCAGTCATTTGTCATTTAGACAATCAATCTGATCTTGCATTCTGACTTAAAAGTCAATATAATATGAGACATAATTAATATACCTATTGCCAATGACTAGACAGGTCTAACCTGATTGTCCAGCCAGCAACACACAAATAAGGAAGAATACTAAAAACTGCCTTTTGGTATAATACTTAAAATGTGCAATTAATATTCAGGCCAATGGGAATCACTTATTATTAATCTGTTCTAGAAAGGAAAATATTTAACACAGAATAGCACAAAAAATGGAACTCCCTTAGAAGTCTTTTAAATGTTGTTTTTCATAAATAAAATAAAAATGTATAAAATTGTCATGTTGCTCTCAAGACACTGTTGTTGTGAGGTACAATACTGTGTTATTTGTACAAAAAGAGAAGAGAGTAAAAGTAGGTTTCGGTCAGGTCAATCAATAGCCAAACTGCCTTGATTAGACATTACGTGCCTTGCGATGCATAATCAGAGTAGAAAACAAGTTGTTCTGTCTCCTGCGCCACATTTGCCAGCTTGAGTGTGGACTAAGGAGAGAATGTTATTACAGGAAAAACCATCCTTGTCGAAGTCCCAGTGACCCTGTGGTCCAAGCAACCATACAAAGCCTAAGCAGGAGGTTCCTGCTGCCATGGAGAACATCTAAACAGAATACAGGAAAGAAGACAAACACCAAGAATTTTCAAAGCAAAGATGAGAATGGCCCAGAGCCATGTGCTAACCCTACACTGTGGGTTGTTACCTTTAGGATCACAGCCTCTGCTCTCCATTTCCTGCCAAAGCACCACGGGTTGGGCTGTCTCCCACCTCAGTCATCCTGAACTGCCTGTTGCTGAGCTGAGTTTCACAGCTGTGCTAACAATGATGCCTATGGTGTGACTCTCCCTCTCTCATTATGGGACAATTCATGGCAGGATTCCTCTAATCTAATTGTAGTCATGCCAAAGCTTGGTTTCTGGACTATGCCACTTATTGAGAATTCCATTGCAGGAACAGAGAGTGATGGATATGTTCAGTTGTGATTCATCTATCATGTCCAAGATAGCTGAAATGAATGAAAGAGATATTGTGCAATGACCTTAAAAGAGATACCTGTTCTTTAAAATACCAAAGTTAAGAAAACAAATTTCACCCTTTCACTGCAGAACTAAAGGTCAAATTACCTGACTCCTAAAACAGACCCATTGAATAACCCCTGCTGCCTGAACCTCTGTGACAGCTGTTCCTCAAGGTCATAGGACGAATGTAGGGTAATGTTTAACGTAGCTGGGAAGAGAAAACAGCAGGATGTGGTGCTGGGAAAGGCAGAAACATCATCTCTTTGGTATCACAAAATAGGATTGCAGGGACTGTGGGGACATATCCTCCATGTCGTGGGAAAAGTCCCAGGTAAAGGTCAGGCACGATAGTAGCAAATGCTCATTCATTTCCTCACCACAGTTTAGTTACTGCCCATGTGTGACAGAAACATTGCTGAGTGGCCAGCCAGGCAGCAGTCACAAGTTTTTTCAATCCATAATAGCATTCATCCATTAACCATAAATAATCTATATTTATTCGAGGGGTCCCTAACAAAGCCACGTGTACATTGCACAGAGCATTAGACTATCAAGGTATAAACTATTTAAAGCAGCCAGTGTTTGAATTGTCATTTTTTAAGTTTAACATTATGTTGTTTCAATATCTAAAGCCTCCTTCCCAATGCAGCAAAAATGCAAAACACATTGAGAGAAAATGTAAAACATACTAACTTGATTATTATGAGTGCTCTGGATTGTGTCACAATTCACTATTAATTTAGACCACATTCCAGTGGCTTCTCCCTTCCCTCTGCATTCTGGACCAATCTGTCACAGAATTACACCAAAGATTAAACAAAAAATGTATATGTGCCTATAGGTATTTTAAAGTCTGCAGCTTGGAGGAAATGTTTTGGATATGCAGTTTAGGGAGTGTTGTTTTCCATTAGTAACTTGAAATGATGGGCTGATTTTGAAGGCCATTTGCATAATAAATTTCTTCTGGGCAACGGGGACATCCACATGGTCAGTTCTATAAATACCATCATGGGCCTAATGGTGAGGTTTGTCTCAGCTCCGCCCACCCATGATGGAGACCCAAATGATGGTTAAATCCCCTCACTGAGAAATTGTTGCAGCCACAACCAATTTCTGCTTCGGGAGAGGAGGAATGGTCTTGTGGTTACAGATCCAGTTTATGGCTCAGCAAAACTAGGTTGTGTTTCTGCCTGTTTTATAGACTTCCTGTGTGACCTTGGGCAAATCACTTATACTTTTCCACCTGTAAAGTGAACAAAATGAATTTTCCTATTTCTCATCTTAAGAACATAAGTGCTTTGGGATAAGGGTAATCTTAGCTGGTGTTGTGACAGTACGAGGCACAATGGGATCCTTGTCTTAATAGAACTATTGTGAGCATAGTATTTATTTAGGGCATTTTGACATCACTTTGTCCAAGGCAGCTTTTGGAAGGTAATGGAAATAATGCATATAATCAGACTTTCCAGAGGGGTGTTTTTTAGGGGAGTTTTGTCAATTTTCTGGCCACATAGTATGCAATCAGTATGGCAGGCATGTATTAAAGAGGCAACAACTATTCCTGGTCATCTCTGTTGCTCTTTCACAAAGCTGAAAAGCCAAGCTGCAGAGCACCTTTTAGAAGTCTCACTGAAGGATTTCATCTCCTAGTAGAAAATTGCTCAGAGTTTACCCTACATTGCAACAAAAGGACCATGGTTTATTTCCACCAGAACAGATCGTTCTCAATCTGTGAGGTTTTGATGTACTTGTTTTCTTGTGCTTGGTGGTAGTAGTAAATTTTGGGCAAGGCATTTGGGATCCAATTTATTTGTAGCTGAACAGCACAGCTGCAATATCTCTATCCAGTTTGTACCCAGAGGGGACCATAAAAGCCCAGCTGAGCACTCCCACTCTGAGTTTCTTGCTTATGGGAGAAGAGCACGTCTCTTAGGGAGGACATCAGCTCTTCAAGTCACTGTCAGTGTGCGTGGGACAATAGTTTGAAGGATTAAGTGAGAGACAAAAAGAAAAACTTTGTGAATCTGTGCTAGGCAAATCCCATAGGTACATCTCCTGAATAGCAGAGGTTTTCAAAGGCCGCCTAGGGTGGTCCAACTGCTGAGTCCTGACCCCAGGGGGAGCAAAGTTTAGCAAGTATGGGGCTGAGACTGGGGAAGATTCTTCCCTTGCTGAGCAGTTCTGCCTTAAAAGTGACCTCCTCTTTCTCCAGAGACACAGGCCTTTTGTGTGCTGATGTTCAGTTGCTCCTCTGAGGGATAAAACCAGATTATGCCGGGTTTGCTCTGGAAAGACTGGAGCTCGGTTCCAGTCTGATAACTCAAGCAAAGTTATTAGCTGTGGCTCCAGTGTATCTCTGTTACTTTTTGCCCTTTGTTGTGGTGTCCAAGTGAGGAGACTCAGGACCTTATGCTTCTGCCACAGCCTGCAGCCCAGCTGAGTCCCACCAGGAGGACTCGGTCAACCCTGCTGATCTTTTCCACTGGCTGGAGATGGAGCCTAGTGCAGGTGTTTCAGTGAAACTTATACAATCCAGATGTAAATCCAGTGGCAAGTCCCTCAGGATTAGACATGTCTGGAAATGAACATTATTGGGCTGATAAGATTTCTGAGCATTTTTTCCACAGGAAACCCAGCAATTTTCATCTCCGGATTTGGCATGAGAGCTCCCAAAGGCTCCTGGAGAGGCATACCTTGGATTGTCTGTGACAAGATATGAACAGGAGAGCTCGAGCTGATGTGAAGAGCCAGGCTGGGATGGCAGTTAGGGAGGAAAAAACACTCTATTCTTTACTGCTGGCTTTGAAAATGTGTTCAGGAAAGGATTACAATGTCAAGATTGCAATACTGGTTGCATAAGAATCACTGTTTGGAGGCAATCGTTTTTTGGAGAAAAAGCTGAGAGAAGAGGCCATTCACTTCATTCCTGCAGATACACCAAATAAAAAGGGATCAGCTAAACCACAAACAAGCCCCTTTTCGCTTTTGTAACTATTCATTTTTTCCATCAGACCTCAGACCATGGAGCTAAAATTTAGTAATGAAAACCTTCCTTGCAGCCCATGGCTTTGCAGTGTCCTAGACCAGAATGGGATTGAAGTGGAATAGAGTCGACCCCCAACTCTCCAAACTGCAGCAGGACACACGATGGTCTGAGCTTCAACCTTCACACAGACGAAACTGCTGCAGTGGGACTCGTTTCCAGGTGGATGTTTCTCATCTCTCAGCTATTGAGAGCCTGAGAGGAAGCAGAGAAATGTTATCAATTCCCTCTGCTCCAGACCATAAGTCTTTCTCTGCTGAGATACTTGGCAACTTGAAAAAGATCAAGTAGCAGCTGCTTTTTGATTTCTTTTCTTATCTCTAATCCACTGTCTCATGCAATGGTTTGTTAATGCTTTAAGGACATCCTAGCAAGGGGCGTGTGGTTTCCCCTCCAGCCAGCAGGTAGAGCCAGCAAGCCTTGCATTGTGTGACAGGTTAATAGCAATTTCACAGAAACCTGGATAAACAGATCACTTCCTCTCTCCCTTCCTCCCCCAGAGAAAGCACCGAGTCTAACAGTAATCCTAAAAACCTGTGTAGGGAATGAAACATATTTCACAGTTGGAAAATACTTGCACAGGTGACCATCTGTAATGAAGATTTCAGCATTTGCCCAAATGACTGCACAAGACCAGGGGATGGGAATCTCATTGGATGTAAACCAACCTCTAGACTGTGCTCACTCTGTATTTGGGTTTGGTTTTTTTTTTTGGAAAGGAGAAAAGAAAATAAATAACACTGCTGCTCTCCACAGGCCTGTTCCTTACACTGCAAAGGGTGGTGGGTCCAGGCAAGGCTTCTCTTGACATGCTTGAAGCCACACTGCACTTCTTCCTGCACTTCATCTCTGCTGAAATCATGACTTTGAGTCATTATCTTCTTTCTCTAGCATTTGAAAGTGAAATCAAGGTGGTGTGTCCCAGAACCTCTGTTGGTTCAGGAGCTCCACACCACAGGCAGCAGAGCTTCACACTGGCTGCCACCTGTGTGCTTCAGTTCCCATCAGAGCTCACCTGCCTGTCTCACAGTCAGAGAAATGGCCTTAAACAATGTGTTTTACAAAAAAACTACACTTTATCTTGTATTACACAGTGTCATACCTAAGATAAAACCTAAATAATTCTACAGGCAATAGTTAAATATAAAGAAAATTCAATTTCTCATGATAGCATGTGTATACAAACAACTTTGTTCATATTTCTGAATCCTCAGACTGTTGTGTTTCAGCCTATGATTACTTTTCATTATTTCATTTTAATATAATTAATGACCACAGGTTTAATTTCTCATTTCAAAACCGTAACTGACATTATCATCAAGCTATACTTTTCATACAGAACTTGTAGTTACTCTTTCCCCCCCCAGTGTTTTCAAAAAACCTTTTGAATTGCTCTCCAGTCCAATTTCTAAGCTTTCCCAGCACAGTCATTTACCTCTGATAGGCACAGTTTTTCAGAAAGGGGTCAAGGATGGTGAAAGTTGCTATCACATCACAAGAGCTGATAGTGCTGCTTTCCCCTCAATGCTTTCTTTTGCTTGCCTTGCAAGGCCTCTTTCAGTTCCCTTGACCCCGCTGCCCTGCTCCTTTCTACTGATACAAGAGAATTAATAATAGAGCTCCGGTTTTCACCGGAGCTGCACAACCACTGGGATATGGCAGTAAAACACACAAGCAAACGCTCACAACAGCTAACCCCTCCACCTCCTGAAATCCATTTTCCTTGATGCCTTTGATCTGGGGCAGGTGGGAAAGAAAGCAAAAGGCCTCTGGGAGAATTATGACCGCAGTGCCTTTCTAGGTGGCACAGCCGCTTCCTTGAGACTCCCTGTGCCATTAATGGCTCCTTTGTGCCAGCGCGTATCAGACCACCAAGGCATTTACCCAAAGGCTGTGTGTAGAATAAAAAGTAACATTTTGCTGCTTCTTTCTGAAGGTCAGATTCATTTCAGTCACACAGCAGCCCATGTGCAGGCAGCTGGGTAAGGGGACAGCAGACTGGGGGAAGAAGTGGTTTTCCCATCTGTTCTGTGGGAACAGCCGTGACTCCTCACACAGGCGTGCTCTCCCTCCCCACTCACAACCCCCTCCCAATTTCCTTAAACCACTTGATAAATCCCCTTGTTATTCACCTTCCAAAATTCACTAGCAAAGAGAAATAGCTCATCTCTTTGCACAATGTCATTATGGCCTCAAAGGCCAGCACCCAGCTCTGCTCATGGCTATTTTCTGTTATTGCAGTTGTGTCTTGCCAGGATGGCAAAAGTTCTGGTAAGTCTTCCCATAATTTGAAGGTATTCCATGCTGGACAGGTGATATGGCTAGCCCTGCATCAGGTGCCTGCAAGAAAGGTCAAAGAAGCAAAGAAGTTCCTCCCTAGTCTTGTGAAGAACGTTGAAGGGCAGAAGTCTTCAAAAGTGGTGGTTTGCATCTAATGGACGTACGTGAGAAATGAGTAGGTTGTACAAACTCCATCTGTGTGCTCTGCCCTATCAGTGGTGTCAAGTATGAGGAAGGTCTAATTGTAGCTGAGCAAAGGAAAACCAGATTCTTCTACAGAAATGACCTCCCTCTGCTTCTCTCTTCCACTCGCCCTCTCATCCTGCTCCTGCCACCTCCCAAGTCATCACATTTTTGAAACAAAAGAAAGAAACAGAAAAGAAAAATATCAAGAGCTGGCGATGTATCTCTGTATGATCTCTTGTGACAAATTCCCAATAGGGCCAGAGAAGACTATTCAGACTAAATAGGAAAAAAATATGCTTGAACTTATGATTGCTAGGCTGGCTTGACTTCTTAAATCTCCTGCATCTGTGAGTGAAGTATTGAAATCGGAAATTGAGAGTGATTCCTTTCCCCAGCTACCATTCTTAGACAGCACTGCTCTGTTGTGTAACCCCCTGAAGACATTAAAATGTCTTTCCCTTCCTGTAAGAAAAGATTTTCTTTTCCTTCTCTTAAGACATTAATTACAGGGTCACTGACTTTGGCAGATTACTTGCTAAATTGAGTTGCATCAGGATATCCTATATTTTATTGTGATGACCACCCAATTTGACAGCCACTTGGGCTTGACCTGAGATTTTCCAACACTGAAATCATGACTCTTTAAAGGAAGAGACTTAATGGCTGCTCTAAAGTGATCTAAGATCACTGAAGAAAGCCACAAACACTCACCTTTCTCCAACTCCTGGCCATATGGACCACTTCCTCCTTTTGTCTCGACATCAGCAATCACAGAGCTGCAAGGGGAGTTCAATCTGTGTGGTGATCTCTCTAAAAAAAAAATTATTAAAAAATAGCAAATTTCTTCTTGTTAGGTCAGTATCTGCATTGTACAGAGCTACCAAACCAAGGAATGGCACTCACCACCCACCCGCCCACCTGATCCAGGTAGGAACTCAGAAGGAGCAGCAGAAGGAGCTCAGATCTACCTCCTTAGAATAGCAGTTGGTTCATGTAGAAGAATGCACAGGAGCTGGTCCCTGGGTTCCCATAAGTCTCTTTCTCATCCCTTGTTTTCACCTCTTTGTCTCTGATTTTATGTGACACAGATGCAGAGCCATTCCCTGGATTGCCATAACTCCTCATTCTTCCACTGAGTCTTTCAAGCACATCCAATTAAATTGGAAAATTGAGATTTTTTTTTAAAAAACCCATTCAACCTGTGTTTTGATGATAGACAAGCTTGTAATTTTGTAGCTATCACAACACCATGATTTAATACAGAAATTCAGCCTTTCCCATGTTTGGTGGAAAAAGAAGTGGCAGAGGCTTTAATTGCCCCACCCGCAGGGAGGGGCTGAAACCCCAGGGCTGGTGGAGACAACCCTTGGCTGCAGTTTCGGATCGGCACAGTGTCCTTGCAGAGTCGTGGGCCTGGCTGAAGCATTCCTTCATCAACAGGCACCATTTATCACCAAGATGCGGCTGGGTTCCAACAGCGACAGAAGGAAAACACTGGCCATGTTTTCATTAAAAGGTACAAAAGATTTGCAGTGTAGCTGTCAGAGGCCATATGTGACCTGCTTAGCATTCAATAGGGCTGATAAAGAGCAAAAGGAGTGTCCTGTGAAGGTAAAACTATACCTCACCTTAATGAACAGCAACTTGGGGTAGGAAGTAGGAGAGGATGCTCAGATTTCCTCTGAC
The DNA here is from genome assembly GCA_013396655.1 of Campylorhamphus procurvoides. Classification (NCBI taxonomy): domain Eukaryota; kingdom Metazoa; phylum Chordata; class Aves; order Passeriformes; family Dendrocolaptidae; genus Campylorhamphus; species Campylorhamphus procurvoides. The sequence continues at coordinate 813,818 of WBMV01003388.1, read as the reverse complement.
CTGGAGTTCAACCTCTTGGGATGCCACCAAGAGTGGCTTAGATAGCAAGGTAGCTCATCATAAAAGGAGTGAGAAAATGGGAAGACCCTCTTTTTTCTTTCTTAATGGAAAAGGTTGGCCTGGAGCTTTTCACAGGCTGCCAGCAGCAGCAATGATCTGCATGCAAACCACTGTTTTGCACATCACAGCAAAATCCTACCAAGAGAAGCAGTGGGATGAGTGCAAACATGTCCCTGTTTTCACAGGTGGAAGCATTTTGGAGGTGCAGAGGAGCAAAACCCACCCACTCCCATGTTACACGCATGTGATGAGCCACGGCAGTGGCCACGAGCAGCATCACCAAAACCTTTGCACACAAATCAAGCCCCCCATCCCCTTGGGCTCTGTCAGGAGTCCAGAGAGCTGCATCTCATCTTCTCATCTTACACCCAGGACACACAGAAGTGCTAAGGGACTTTGGGCAGAAATTGAGACTGTTCCTTACAGTAAGGAGCCCATTCTTCTATAACCTCAGTCAAGACAAGATGCCCAGCAGTTCTGTTCATCTTGCTGCTATTCTTCCCATCTGCTTGCTGCACACAACTGCTGCATTTTGCCTGACTTTCCTCAGTTACATGTTGACAATGTTTCATATTTGGCACCTTTTATTTCATTCTAGTGTTTTCAGCTGCTACTGTGAAATCAATAAAAAAATCTTACTGATGCAGCATGGGAGACATAGTCTGTACAATTATACCAGGCGTAAGTGAAGAAGGAAACAAACCTTGACCTTATTTCATGCTGTTGAAAAACACTTGAATAAATCCAAACATTTCCTCAGAGTTAAACTGGAGGTCAGGGATAAAGGAAGAGACTTGAAGTTGCTTCATTCCCTGTAGACCTGAGATCAGAGTAAACCACAGCTTGCTTGTAACACCAGCCACTGACACAGAGACAGCTCTGGGGTGACACTTGGCAATGTTCAATCCAGCCAGACCAGAGCCTGTGATTCCTCTGGCTGAAGGCATTTCAGTGCCAATTCACCTGACAGTGGCTGGGGCCCTGGCTACAGCAGTGCTGCATGGAAAACACTGCAAATGCTTTATCAGTTAGGCACATGAACCACAGAGAGCTCAATGTCCCCACAGTTAAAAGGTTAATATAAACAACTATATTTAAAAGTGTTATTTATTGTTTCTTCAAGTAGCAGCTCTTCACAGCCTCGTGGCTCTGTGGCTGTAATATGGTATCACAGCATTTATGTGGGCACTTATTTAGGTGCGTGGGGGGAAGATGTATGTTACAGCATCCTGACACCCTGTCCTTGTACCATCACATATTGTTCACCTCGCCTCTGCCCTCTGCTCGCCTCCTTCACTACCCCATCTGTGCAAAGGAGGCTTTGTAGGGCTGGCAGGGTCAGTGATTAATTACACAAAGACAAACAGAGTTAATATTCTTCCTGGATAGAACTAATTACTCAAGTGTTTGCTTTTATAGACCTCGGATTGATTGTTTCAGGAACAAATCAGTCTAATTGAAAAGACCGTTTGTTTTCAAGAAAGGAAAAATAACATGTTTGTTCCTCATGGGTTTCAGGGGGGCTTTTTTTCCCTATCCTTTTAAAAAGGGAGGCAGTGAAAGAGTTGGTGCATATTGTTGCACCCTCACTGGACATCACAGCTACTCTTTCAGCTGTGCCCCAGCCATTCCCCAGACTATTTCCCCTTTCACACAAGCTGTTATTTCTCTCACCAGCACCTTGTGGAGGATCCTGGGGTGTGAGATAGAGGCTATGCACATACCAAAAAGCAATCCCAGCCCAACATGATCAGGATTCAGCTGAACAAAGGCAGGAAAAGAGAAGGGGCACAACTTGCTCAACAGCACAAGAGTACATTCACATCTTTTTCTTCTGTGGTCTCTGAATCAATTCATGAAGCCTCTCACATCTGGGGAACTGAAAACAACTGACATATCATTTCTGCTCCAGTGCACTCAAAACACTTTACAGCCTTGCTGCTGCCTGAGCCTGGTGTGTCACCTCCTACTCTTTCCTCTCCATGGCACCTCAGCATCTCAGAGCACTTTGAACTACTTTGTCCTTGCAGCCCACCCTCTCTGATGTCTTCTTTCACTGATGCCTCCTCTGACCCTTTTCATTTGTATTTGTTCCTTTCCAGTAGATTTAAGCACACAAGATTGGACCCATGGGGCAGCTACAGGACAAGAAAGCTCCCCTGGTGCCATAACAGAAAGTACTGACATAAGACAAGGGGCAAGAGGGAGTTGACATGAAATGCTCAACTCAGCCCTTCACTCCCGAGAAACTTGGCCCCATGGACTGAAGCCAGGAACTGGAAAAGGAGCTGCATCTTGGGAGGGACCTTGAGTATTGCTATACCAAGGTGTCTGGGAGTGTAGACTGAGACTGGGCAGCTGATCTCCAGCTCCTGATCCCCCTTAGAGTACCAACCTACTCAGAGCTTATGCCTGCATCACTGTCCACATGATTTCTTGGGAGTGGAGGGAAGATGTTCTTGCTGTGGAGTTGGGCTTGTGAGTGGGCAGGACACTCACAGGCCGTTCCATTCAGGTTGCCATTAGCCAGGCAACTACTGACCATGATAATACAGGAGGCAGATGAAATTCTGTGTACTTTGTCAGGGGAGCAGCAGATCGCTTCCCATTTTTGGCTTCAAAAATCTCCCCACAGAGATGAACCCCATCAGTCTGCTCTCTGCTCCCTATCGCCTGAGTGAGGCTGCAGGACATGAAAGCATGTCCTGCATCCTGGCTAAAAGTAATCAATCTTAAATTATCTGTGCTTAGTGATAACTGGGACAAGGGAAAACCACTTCCCAACCACGCAGCTGCATAGAGGCTGGGGCACAGAGGGGCAGGAGGCATTTCCAAAGGAGGGTGATGTAGTACAAGGGCAGGAGGTTGATCTGAGAGTGAAGTGGCAGAACAGCCCCAGGAGCTCTCAGAGGACACGAGAGAAGCACAAGAGTGCCAGGGCAGAGTTAGTAGCATCATCCTGCAGGAGAAAAGGCAGACACTTTGCAGGCAGAAGGAGTTTAGCACCATGTGCAGAGAAACCACCTCCTGCTGCTGGTTTTCATCTTCTTGTTTTCAGCTGTGCTTGAGAAAACACAGCAATATGGTCATTCTTAATAAATAAACACACATAGCATCCACTTCTTTGCCAGTGAAAATAACACTGCAGGCATTTTGCTAACTAGTTGGGTCTGAGAGGAATAGAAATATCACAGCTGAATTAAGAAAGAAGTGGAGCAAAACCCCAATAAGCCAAGTCTGGCCAAATTGCTGTCTAGCATTTTTTGCCTACAGAAAAAAGGTTTAATGCAAGTTTCTCCATAGTCCTCCACCTCCAAAGTCAGGTGAGCATTTTGCATCTAGAAAGAATACAAACCATAAAGACAACAAACACTTTTGCATGACTACTCACATCAGGCAATTAGCCAGCCCTTTCATTAGGCCATGACAAAGATGATGGCATGCTGCTGCCTCCGGCACTATGACTGAGGACGAGAAAGCCCAGCAGCACCTTGTAAATCCCAGCACTGCTGACAGCCAAAATCAGCAGCAGCTCATTCCCCTGGGAAAAAGATTTGTGAGAAAGGTGCTGAGCTTTTCTTACCCATATGCTTTCTGTTCTCACTACATCTATTGCTTCACCTGCTTTCTGTTCATCTCTGTCACAAAATTCACGTGTGAGAGCCCAGAACTGAAAAGGATTTTCCTTTTCCTTTCCTCACTTTCCCCTCCCTGAAGAGAAGACACTTGTACGTGTTTGAGCATTTTCTTACAAAGGGCTTTTCTTCAACTCGTGACCTTCCCTTGCTGTCTCTCCCTTTTGTTCTGGATGAATTATATGGTGTCAAGTGTCCTCAGCAGCCATCCCTGCTCCAGTCCAGCGCTGCAATGTGCAGGAGATGCATGGTGGAGAGAGAAAAGTGCAGAGAGAAAAGGAACTACCGGATATTAAAAATTGCTGACCCTTTGCAATCATTAATGCTGAGAGAGGATATATTTTTCATGTGGGAGAGCTGGGCAATTTTCACAAAATTGCTGTGCTGTTTGGTGATCAGGCTGAAATTCAACTGCAATAACATGTTCTCTAGTTTCCTGCCTGAATACTGAGAGGTTTGGAGGTGAAGCCACAAAGGTTGACACCTTTGATCAAACCTTTCCTGCGATTGGCAGGAGTTGTTGCTCTGAATGTGATACACCTTCTTATGAAGGTAACAACAATAACTTCCCTCCTTTAGTTTCAGGGCTGAATCCACAGAAAGCACCTGCTGGTACTGATGTAATGGAGAAACTCTGCAGAGCAACAACTTCTCCCCAGGCTTAGTGGGAGCAGGCAGTGAAAATTATTTGGGACATTTGCCTTTTCTCTGTTTCACTTGCTGTATCATTTCTTATTTCTAGTTGCTAATAATAACCATTAGCCTGATAAGCAGTAGTTCCTCTCTGTATGTTGCAAAGAAAATCAGGGCCTTTTGCTTACAGAGGGGAAAAAATTAAGGGCAGGGAAAGGCAGGGACTTGCCCAGTATCACCCAGTAAACCAGTGGCATATGGCCGGTTCTCCTGAGGCCTGACCCAGTGACACTGCTCAGAAGAAATGCTACTTGGCAATAAATGTTTCTTAAACAAGGATACATATATACATGGCTGACAAGATAAAAATTGCACATGGTATTTGATAACAGTGCTGCAAATTGGCATGTGCTGAAATGTTTCCCAGAAGCAGACCCAACTTTCACAGTCAAACAGACAACATGATCATGCAACTCATCCTTGTAACCACCTCCCTCTTCCTCCCCTTCTTCCTGCTACCTCAGTGATCATGTCTCATCATTGAATGTGAAAGGTCAAACCCCACATCCAAAGAGCTTTTCTAGTGTTTCATGACAAGAGGTCTGTGGAATTAACATGCCTGAAAGCAGTTTAACGCTACAAAAATCAAGCTGAAATGCTTTGGAATTTACTACACAATTACATCATTTTTTACAGGTACTTCCGTTTGTTTATTTTAATCAGCATGGTCTGTACAGAATTTCCTAATTGATGGAGATAGTGGGGAGGGGAGGGGAGGGGAAGGGAGGGGAGGGCTTGGCTGATTAAAGTGGAGAAGTTCCCTGCTGCTGTTTAATCCATTGAACAGGTAGACACCTTGCAGGACTCATGTTTCAATTTGTCAAGCAAAGTGTAGTGTGGCACCAAGGAAACCCCCTCCAAAATATCTACAGAACTGCTATAACAAAGCCCTCTTTTCAATCCTTTTCTCACCCACAGAATGGAAGAAGTTGATAACAGAAAAGGCATGCCATGATTTTTCTCTCTCTTTCTGTTGCTTTTGTTGTCTGGCATCTTACAATATTGTTCCATAACCTTGTGTCATGTGCTGAATGCTTTTTTGTGAAAATAAAAACCTGGAACCATGGGGTTTGCTTCAGGAGTGCACAGCAGTTGCTAGGAGCACTTTGTGGTCAGACATGGCTACTGTAAGTTTTATTGAATTTGAAACAGACACTGAGAGGCAAATCACTTTGCAGATGCCAGGGCAATTTGATCTGCAAACAACCTGCACTGACTTTCAAACACTGGGAAATTTTAAACACCTAAAACAATTGCTAGAAGTTAAATGTTCTTGCTTACTTGTAATCACAACCTTGTGGCTCGCAGAAAGATCTTGAGGGTTTGAGTCAAGGTGTGTATGTCCTTCCTAAGGATACATGAATGCAACAGCAGGTAAAGCTGGCATTCATTCCCCAGCAGACCTCACGTTAAATTTATGGGAAAGGAAATAAAAGCAGGGCAAAGGTTTAGTGATATTTTCCCAGAAGAATTTGGAGATTGATTTTGTGTAGTCTTAGGAAGAGTAAGAAATTAGGGGATCTTATTCCTGTCTTCCACTAGCTCTTTATGGATTTGTAGGGAAGAGACAGACTCTTTTCAGAGGTGCACAACAGCGTGAGAGGCAAACGGCACAAGCTGAAAGAAAGGAAATTTTGGTATGATAAGAATTAGGAAAAAGTAATTATGAGGGTAGGCAGAGAATGACAAAGGGTTGAAGAGGCCTTGAAATATCCATTCTTGGAGCTATTCCACACCTGCTCAAAAGGATCCTGAGCAACTTTTCAAAGGGGTTTTGGACCGGAAGCTCCAGAGTTCCCTTCCATTATGGCAAGTTATGGAATACATGGTTCCGATCTATCTTGTTCCCTGTTCTGACCAAACATGCAAAGATCAGTCATTGAGCCCAGGTTTAGCTGAACTGCCCAATTTAAAAACAGAAAGAATGTTCAGATCAGAATGCCACCAGCTGGGGTAGATAGATCTATAGTGCTCACTCTGGTCCATGGCTGCATCCTTGATACACCGTGTAACTGCAGGCATGGCTGGGAATGCTGCTAATGCAACAGATTTCACCCTAGCAAGATATTGTTCCACTTCTCTGAGATACTGTGAGGTTTAGCAATGGCTGTTTTGAGGCCCAGCTGAGACAACAGCCAAAAGAAAACTATTATTTAGGGTGACCATATTTCCATAATAAAAACTTGGGCACTTTTAGCATCAGTATTTCTCATGATTACAAAACAGTCCCAATGCCCTTTCTATAGTCTTCTGAAAATGTCAGCTTTAGATTATGCCTCAATATGTATGTGTTTCTCAGAGCAAGGACACAGGGGTTTATTTTGCCAAGTAACACCACATTCTGATGAGATTCATTAATATAGCTGATTGGAAAAGGCCATCTCTGTCCCTGAAGTAAATGTCATTATTTCGACATTTGGATTTCAGCCTCCACCAGGGTCAAAGAGAGAAAAAACACTTAAACTCATAGAGAATGTAAACACTGGGGGAGGAAGTGGAAAGGTTTTTTTTGTCCATAAATCAGAACAAACCCTATAGTGCACACCTACACAGCTGCACATTCAGGAAAAGGGAGACTGGCTGAGCCAAGGGCATGAGGTTTAGATTTCCTGAAAAGTACCAAAGGAGCTCTTTAAAAAGCAGCCATTTATCTTCACCTGAAAAAAAGAAACCCACACATCTCAGGACATCAAGCTAAAGGTTCACTTTGACCCAGTGAATACCCTCAGAATCTCCTTCACACACATTGAACAAATCCCGGTTCAAGCAGAAGATCGGATCAGGCTGGAACTGCAGTGAAACAGCTGAGCAAAGGGTGGGTTTCGATGCACCTTCACACACCTGCCTTTGCCCATCACTAAACCAGAAAACACTTGCATGAGCCAGATTTTCTAAAGGAAGCTGCTGAACAATAAGAAAAACTACTTTTTGTCTCACAAGAACAGAGCCAGAGTGAGAGAACTGTAGCATATCAACTGCAGTTTGAAACACTTTGCTTTTCAAATGTTAATTTCTCATTATTTTCTCCCAGCTTAAAATTTCTTGTAAACCAAATTGGAATACTGACATGAAAAGCCGGGGAGTTTATTGCCTCGATGTAGCACTAGAATTCCTGCTCAGGAAGTCAAAATCAGGAGGTCTTAGTGTTAAGCCAGAAAATCTCTTTGGAGGGTAAGATTGTAGCAATTCTAGAGGACATTTTCATAGCTTCATAGCGTGAAAGCATCCTGCCATTACGTAGAAAGCAAGGCTCTACATCAGCGGTTTATTCCAAGTTATTCTCTTTTGACCTGCCTCTGAGCCAAGCCCCAAATTTAACATTCAATGCTTGAATCATGTATTACAAGATAAAACAAAATCCGCAGTGTCCTCCTCCCTGCTCCAGCTATATAAAAATAAAATTATTTCAAGCAGAGAAGTCACGAACAAGCCAAGCACAACAGGGCCATAACGCACAGCCTGACACTGTTGGCTCTAAATAAACAAACAAACAATTGCACATTCATTTGGACAAGCATTTGAAGAGCTGTAACGCACAGGAAAAAAATGTCCAAGGGCAAGTATTTGTTCCCAGGCAAGTGCGTTGTCTTTGGTGGAGTTACTCAATAGTTTTGCTGGTCCACTGTGCTTCTCTCACTTCCAGCAGTATCCAACACATCTGAATCGCATTCTTCTGCTAACTGTTTCCTCTCCCCCTGTACAAGAGCAGCCCTAACATAAGGAGCAGCAAAAAGATCAGGCTTTGTTATCTTTTCTGCCTGCTCCAATATTTCAAGTACTTCGGGGGCTTGCTAGTTCCCTTGAACAGCAGCCATTTCTTGGTTTATTCAGCATAAATTATACAATTATGTTTCATATCATCACAAGGCATCCGCAAATGAATAGCAGACACCCCTTTGCACTCAGCCTGTTTAAACAGGATGCCGACAGAGGAAAGAATGTGTAATACAATGACTGCACACTATTTCCAATGGCAAGAGCCCTTTTACACCTGCATAAATAGAGCTGGGCCTGGCTGGTTGTACAGGCATTGTCTCTTCCAGTTACATGCCCAGCTGTTACACCAGCCATTGTTTTCTTTATGGCTTGGTGTGCTGGCGTGCCTTCCACAGTGAATTAAACATCTCACCTAAGTGATTACCTTTGTGAAAAGACAACAATGGAAAAGAACAATATGTTGTGAGGATCTTGCTGGAGCTATACAGTACAGCAAAGAGAAGTTTCACTGAATGAATGTGCTGCTGAACCTGATCCTTTGGTTGCCACAGAAGTGAAGAACTTGTTTTGGTTCCTTCACCATCTATTGTGAAATTTGCTATAAATTATTGTTCCAGTGTCAATAGGCTTAGGTTTTACTGACCACTGTGTGTCTGAACTCTGGCTGAACATCTCTGTTTATAGTTCAGTTGCAAGCCATAATCTTCAGCTTTCACCCAGGATCACTTTCTCGCTCCTCACATCAGCTCTCCAGAGAGCTTCAGGAAATCTTCTTATCCCCTCTGGTGGGGTCTGGCCCAGGTGTTGCAAACAGTGATGTGGTGGAGTCTGGGAATGGGATAGACCACTTTGGACATTCAGATGGATCTCGCTGGACACAGAAAGCCCTTTCTCCTTGGACAGGGAAACCTTGCCTAGTTACTAGCAGGCTTTCTAATCTGGTCCTTAAACTGGCCAGAGGTGCATGCTCTTGTTTAAATTAATGACTTGCTAAATCCTGGAGGGAACCTTTCAAGGAAATAATGAGGAACCCTACTCTATTTTAGGTATCAGAGGTGCTACCCCAAACACAGCCATGTCAATAAAAGGTTTTGTATACAACTTGTCATGAATACACTGAGGGAGATAAAAAATATAGAAGAAACATGAATTCTCCAGACACTGCCATATGGAAGGATGAAATGCCCCATCATCAGCTGTCAGCTGTCATTGGATGATCAGAAGACTTTGATATTTAAAACAGACCTTTAAACCAGATGCAGTGTTAGATTAAAAACTATAAACCTGTTTAATTGTTTGGCATTATGCAAGGAACGGTTTGTTTAATTAGAAGGTATTTGGCAACTTGTTCGACTGTAAAATGTTTGACAATATGCCAGTCAGACCCTTGGAGCGATAATAGCAACATCAGACTCCTATGTGTTGTACATTTTGTGCCACATGTGTGGTATGTCTCCAGTGCGACCATTCCGAAGTGGAATTTAACAGCTGGGGAAGGTGCCAGTTGAGCAATGCAATTATTTTGCAAAATAGCTACTGCATGAGCAAAAGTCATGAAGGATTTTCCCAGTCTCAATTCAGGCAGGACATCTCTAGTTTTGGTCCTCAGGGTCTCCCATTCTTAGCCTCTACACTGGAGTGCTTGGACCTGCATGCACTGGGAAGCTCTGGATCTTTTTTACTAACCCCAGCATTTATCCCTCCTTGGTACATGACTCAAAGCATCTCTCTTAAATCAGGCTTTTAATGGCCAACTGTCACATCTAGTTAGAAGAGGTGGACACATAAAAGGCATTGAGATAAAATGCTACTCCTACAGCACATCAGCTTTTCTGTGATTGTCAGCGAAGGACAAGATACCACAGACATGGGCAGCAGGACACCCACCCAGACAGATAGGAGTGAGCCATCCACACACAGACAGTTCTGCTCATGTTACCGTGTTTCCTGCACGTGTTTTAAAAAGTGAATGTTAAGTGGATACCGGCACAGTTCTTTGCCTTTTCAGTGGGGGAAGCTGACTTCATTGTATTGAACATGGTGATACAAAAATAAACAGATGACAACACAGTAATTTCCCTGATTGGAAATGTGAAAGGAGCAGGTCCTTCGGGGTTATATCAGGTAACCCAGCTTCTACTTAGAGAAGCTTCTCCTTGTATATTTTTTTTTCCTGGCCATTCCGAATTTGTTGGACAGAGCTGCTCAAAAACATCACTGCATAGTTTCATGTTTGAAATAGCCAAATTTGGATCCAGCTTGGCTCAGTAAAGCATGCTGATTGTAACAACTACATTTTTGGGATGAGAGAAACAGCAATTAATCATTTTGATTTCTTTCCTTTTGTTCTTCAAATGCTAAAATATATGTGTCAGTGATAGGGTCCTGATTTTCTGTTTGAACATGAATATACATCAGTTATTACATTACATTAATATGTGCATCCTTCCATACTTAACATTGTGTTTCAGAATCAAATGGAACATATTATCTTGAAGAACATTCTAAATAAAGACATTTCAAAGTATTGGAATTCTTTGCAGACTGGAAATTTTGAGGTTTTGGTGAGTTTTTAATTAAAAGCACATATGAGCAAAATACCTATGCAAAATGTAAACATTTGGGTCAATTTTGGTTTATCTTTTATGTGATATCACACGGTAGGGTAATTAATTATTTTTAAATATTATTCCCTAACACTGCTATTTTTGTGCTCAATAAGCTAATAAACCCGAGGTATTTGATTTCTACTCCCACTCTAGGTTCTGCTGTCAGCTAGTCGCTTCCGTGTTCTGTGCTTACATTCTTCTAAAGACCTTGAGAGATGTTACCAACCAAATCTTCCTCCATCCTGCTTTTAAGGATCTACAGCAGCAGAGACTCGAAACCCTTCCCAGACAATCTATCCCTGTGGTGTTTTTTCCATCCCCTTAACAAGGTTTTCCTCCTGTCTAACCCAAACCACTGCTACTGCAATTTAAGCCCATTACTTCTTGCCTTATCCCCAGTGGATATGGAGAAGAGTTCATTACCTCTCTCTTTGCTGCAGTCTTTAACATATTTGAAGGCTGTTATCATGACTGTCTCACAGTTGTCTTTTTTCCAGACTAAACAATCCAATTTCTGTCAATCTTTTCCACAGAAGTTCTCTTTTCAGTCCTTCTCCTCATCTTTATCGTTTTCCACTGGTTTCTCTATTTTTCTAGCCACCATCTTCTTTTTGCCACCTTCTTGGTTTTAACTTTGTAGGGGGAATCATTTTTTTCCAGGTGCACATGTACCAGCTGTCACAATTCAAACCTGAATTGGAGTGGTGTGGCAGGGCTGTTACAGCCCAGTAAGCAACAGCAGAATTCCATGAACCACATCCCTGGAAGTTACTGACATAACATCAATTCAGCCATAGACATCAGGGCTCTACATGGAAATATGGAGAGATTAAATACCAATAGCCAGCTCAATCTGATCACTGGCATGAAAGGCTTCTTTGCTTTTCTCTGCTTTGGCGTTCTTTTTCTTCTCTTTTTTCTTTTCAAAGCAGAATTCTAATGAAAAAATGCTAGAATGTGGTCTATAAGCAAAACTTCTCAGGAAGTTGGTTGCCTTTGAAAATATTGGGAGGCATAGTTTTCTTTTCAGGTCAAAATAGTGATTTTTATTTTATTAAAATCAACTGTTTGAAAATCTGAAATTACTGGGAAAAAAAGAATGCCTGGCAAGTATGCCTAAGTATATGAAAACCACCAACTAGGTCTTTAACTTGTGGTATGCATGCTATTTTCATCTGTGTCACTAGAAAACATTTCAGCAAACTACTCTGATCTAGTATCTTAAGCAACAAACTTCGCCACACTATTCTATTCCTAAAAATATTCCCCAAGATCACCAGGATGTGACAGATCTAACATGTCAGAGGTGACTCTGTCCACAAGAACACAAGGTGTCTATTAAATAAATCTGAGCTCTTTTTTCATGCCATATAGATCTTTACATAAATACAGCTTTAAAGGGGAGATAATTATTTCAGCACAAGTCTTAGTATGGAGATTTGGAGAAAGGAGGTAAATATTTATTTCTACACTTATTTCTTGGAAAGTTGTCTCTCTAAAGTGTTCCAGGCTGTAAATTCCTCTCGGAAAGCCAGTCACAGGCATATCCCAGATAGGTTCAGATTGTGCTTTTGCTTCAGATAAGGTATAAAAACTTCAGAGACTTCTCTGTGTCTCCCCTAAAGATCTTCAGTTTGCAAAACTAAGCTACAAGTATCTATACATGATTTTTTTCCTACTTTTCCTTGCACTGAAATGAAAACAGTGTTTGAGATTATTCCTCCAACACTGTCTTTCGCTGGCCCTGATTCAACATAGGAAATGCAAGAGAAAGCAAAATTGAGCCAGGAAAAGGGCTCAATTGATACAAAAAGGGAACACATGGAAATATGAGTAAATTCTCCCAATGGGCCTGGTTTAGTGAAACCCAAGTGACTGGGGTCCAGGAGAAACTTGGTGTAAGACGAGCTGTGCAGGAGATCACACACAGCAGGGTCACTCTGACGATTTCTGCATTTCCTTGCCCCTCTGCATGGCATGCTGACAGCAAAGGACATTCTGCCCTTTGTTTATATTTTTAATAATGCCAAAATGTTGACTAGTTCACCTTTTCCACCAATTGCTGCAGGTCCAAAAATTCCAGAGCACTGGTGTGCTCAGGGCAGGCTATGGCTGCAGTGAGAGTGTGGGCAGTTGCAACCCATCGTTGCTGTGTTCATCCAGACACTGGGCACTCCAGCACAAACCAGGCAGTCACAGCACAGGCAGTCCTTTGGCTTAGCATCCTGCTTTGCTGGGTATGACTCTTAAAAAGAAGTCTTCCATGTTTATACTAAAAATAAATTCTGTTGAAAAAAAGAGCATCTCAGGCCTTGGGAAAAAGGCAGACAAACAAACCAACCAGCCCTTTAAGTTTGTTTTCAGAAGAATCATGTCTTGCCTTATGGATGTTGTGTTCCCTCTCACTGCATCATTGGCAATGCTGCCTGGGAATATCCCTTTGCTGATGGCAGCCTTGTGCACTGTACCTGCTGCATCAAAACCTCCTGTCCTGAGGGGATCTGAGCCATAGGCTGACGGAAAAATCACCATCTTTAATTTCTGAATGTAACTGGAAACAGCAATGATAAAAACCAGATTGGATCCTCACATTGGCATCTAAACCGTTCCTCCTCCCAGGGATCCATTCTCAGAGATCATCTCTGATGAGCCTTCTCAATACAGCCAGCTGGTTAGCGAAGGAACTGTGGGAATTTTACTGACATTCATATTGCTATCATCCCTGTTTAACATTAACAAGGGCTTGGGACCTTTTGCAAATCCCACTCTCTTCAGGAGTGCAGAACACATTTAAAAAATCATGGTCTCAAAGAGCTTGTTATCTAGCTGGCAAAGCAAACAAACAAAAAAAAAGCCCATCCCCAAAACCACAGATGAGGAGGGCTGGAATTGTAAGGGTTGGGTTTGTGTTTTTTTTTGCAACAAAACTAGTGCTGAGAAATACTGAACCTGTTAATATAGCACTGACTAGGTTACATACACAGTTTTAGCCTTTGGTTTGGACATCTCCTCTTCATCTCCTACGTATCTATATTTTACAGGTGGTCAATGCCCAGTGGCTTTTATCAAACAGGATCAATTCAAATGCCAAGTAGAGAAAAAACTTTCCCTGGCATCACCCATGCGTTCTGCCCTTCTCCTTTGGAGCATCCTTCCCCTCCAGCCCATGGGGCATCTTACATGTGGAGTGGGGCAATTCAACTGAAGTCAAGGGGAGAGGACTAGTCATTATCTGTTCATCCATCCCAGTGTCAGAGGAGACCTCCTCTTCCTCACAGCTCCTGAAGGGTTTCTGGTAATCAGCAGGACCTTGTGCTTTTCCTCCTGGCGTCAGCAACTTTCCCCTTTTATCACATTTGTTGCTGACTCCTTCCAGTCTGCTGCTCCTTGCAGCTGTCTGCCAAAACCAATATTCTCACAGCTGCCAGAGGCAGCTTAGACTGGCACATCATAAAAGGCAGCAAGGGCCACATTTCCAGATTAAAATAAACCCAGCCACTTCAGCGCCTTCTGACAATGTGTTTGACATGCCTGTGCTGTGGCCTCACTCCTTGGCTCTGACAGGACACAGACATGACCATGGCAGATCACATGGGCATCCTGCTCCCTCTCCATATGCCCAGCAGGAGTGGCCCTTAGGATGACACAGTGCACAGACCTGATCCTGCTCCTCCCTCACACCGACCTTCTTTCCTCGGGATTACAGAGGGCTATAGTTGAATAGCAGACTTTGGTCTGAGCTTACCTTCTAACCTTTCCATGACTATGTGCATGCACTGTTAATGTATTTATTGCCACCTTCTGACACTGGTAGGAACAAGAAGAGACCTTGGTCATTACAGTGCAATATATCTTATTTTGGAACGAGGTTGTTCTCTGTGTCCATCCACAACTAGTTGCAAAAGGGAAGAGCATCTCTACACATTCCCAGCCAGAATTACATTCTTCCTTTCTGAGAAAAAAATGATGAAACTGGCACAGCAGCCTGCAATTCCAGAAGACAGGATTTCATAACCCAGGTGGTCCTTTCCTATTTGCTGTTCCAAAGAAAACTTCAGCTCATGAACAATGTTTAGCAGGAAAGAAATTCAGTGCAAAACAAAAAGAGCAAGCCCTGGGCAGAACAGGATAAGCAGAGCCTGAACTTTCTGCTTTGGGTGAAAGATACACTCACAGGCTTTGAAGGCATAAGGCCTCTTTGCTTTTTTACATAAGTCAGTCGGTAAAGTAATTTGAAATACTCTGGGGAAAGATCCCAGGGCATGTGTTTATGGGTCACTGGTGGGGAAAGCTCAATCTCAGTCACAGGGTAGTAATCAGTGTTTACTGAAAACTCATCCTGCAAGGACACAAGCTCCCATGTGTCCCTCAGCCTGCTAATAAATGGGGACATGCAGTGTGGCACACACCAACCCCTCCCAAGGATCAGCAGTAACCTACGGGTGTCTCTTTTATCTATTTCTGCTTCTGACACTATGAAGCGAGGCACAGCGTTTTGAGGCAAATCCCAGACTGCCTTAGTGCTTATTTTCCCAGATTCTTACCTCACTATTGTTCTCCCCATTGTCATATTACAAATGAGTTGACAAGTTTGCAGCAGCCCTCCGTGTCTCCTCCCTTCACCCCATGCTAAGATGCTTTAGACACAGAGGATGGTTTGTAGGATCAGTGAAACTTTATAGCCACCAAGAAGCATTGCTCCAACCTCTAGACTGCTGCCATCAGGAGGCTGGCTTTGAAAACCAAAATCAATCAAATCCCACCCAAATTTGTTCCCAGGAAATAAAAGGCTGCATCATGTCTGGAACTAAAAGCTGGTTTTCAACATAGCAATGTTGATTAATCATATTTAAGAACATTTCTATCAACTGCATTTAGGGGATCTAATCAAGAACTTGTTTAGGTCTCTCTCATTCTGGCTCTCTCTAGACCTTTTAATTTTGGGGAAAATCTTTGGGGATTTGTGTTCCCTGTCTCTTCCGAGAGTGGGAAACTAATCTTATGCTAAGTAGCATATCCATTCATAGCGTCTTTATGAACTGATGGTGGAGTTAAAATTTTGCAAATACATTGTTAGATGCATCTTCCTTACTCAGATCCATACAAAATCCTCAGAGTTTAACACAGTTATAAAACCAGTGAGATGAACCTTTCTCTATAGGTGCCTGTGTCTCTATACTGAGCATGGAAGGAGATCAAACACTGCCTAGATTGGATGTCTGAATTTTGGATGGGTAAAGTCAGTGCCAGTGTGAAAGCAAAGGCCCTCATAAATGTTGGCTGTGGAAGCCAAGAATATTATGGCTTTGAATCTATCAGCTGTCACTTATATGCTTCATTAGCAAACAACTTTCTTCTCTTTTTTTAACTTCTTAGAGCTGTTTCTTAATTTTCGAGTGAAAAATTTTCCCATGAGAAGACAGAGCATCATCTCAGTCAAAAGTCTACCCTACGAAATGGTTTTCAGAGGATTTTTTTTTTTTGCCAGGAAAATGAGGATAAAATATTTCCCATCAGTATTGCACTCTGTATCAGCCAACATGTTCCTCATGGAAGATGCAGTTCTGAATTTGTCGTGACCTTGTCTTCTCCTCAGACAAATACTATCTCCCCAAAAAAATTTGGAGGGCAAGCAGTTAGTCAGTGGCATGTCTGGGTTCCTTATGTAGCCAGTACGGCAAGCAAAGTATCTCCAAACAAGCAGTGATCTGTTGTCTCTGAGCTGTGGTGTTCAGAATGAAAAGACATGCACTCTAGACTGGCTCATCTCTCTCATTTTAGAAGACATTTTAGACAACTACAGCTCTAAGAAATTAATCTAAGCCTCCTATGACTGAAGTGTCCCACTGCCTCAGGATACTCCCTACATTCTGAGAAATAATTGAAATCTGATAACACCCTTTTATTCTACTGGGGGAAACATTGATGCTCTCCTCTTCCGCTCTGACATGGGATAAAACAAGCATGTGAATTTCCCATGAGTCAGATATTTTTTTCCCATCCATTGCTATTTTTTATTCTATGATGCTATATGTGGAGTTGTACAAGAAGGAAAGATTGCCAAAAATATCAGCTCTTCCCAAACAGCATGACAGATACAATATATGCAATACAGATGGAAGGCTGCACAGCGCAGACACTTTTACAGCATGAAGATTCTCAGCACTGTCAAAAGCAGAGTGTAAAAACAATAGGCTTGACTTTCCCCCCATCTGTCCGGGTGTAAATCAGATATAAATCCAGGAGGGCTGCACCTCTATAAAACCAAGAAGCGAGACAAACTAAGAACTGGACCCATCTCACCTTCTAATCCCTGCAATAATTCAAGTTAGCACCATGTTACAGAACAACTTTTATAAAAGGCAAGAGGAGAAATGGGCTTTAGTTTTATGTGGAAATTGAAGGTTTGCTTAAATTCCTGTCTTCCCCTTTTTATATGCTTACAGCTTCTGAAACTTAGCAAACCTAAGTCAGAAAACTAGCACTTCTTTCAGGAAAAAGCTGTAGCACCTTTGTAACAAAACCTTTAATCTAATCACTACTGTCCCGGTTCCTCCTCAACTCCTGTTTCTCCTTCCCCCTAGTACTACAGAAAAATTTTGGTGGTCCTCAGCCTGTTGCAGTTCTTAAACTACCAGAAGTAAGATGTGAAATTGATACAGGAAAAATATGAAAAGAGATGACTGAGAAGGGGAGAAATAGTTGTCTGTAAAATCATGATTAATTTGCAGAAGATGAAAACAGTATAATTATTCACAGTCTTCCAACACAAGAACAGGAAAGAATAAAACAAATTGGAAAGTTGAAGACAGCTTGGAAAAGAAAAAAGCAAAAAGAAAAGTGGTTCTTCATAGAGCATGTAGTTAAGCTGTAGAAATGCTTATCACAGGAGATTGTGAAGAGTAAAGGTTTACAAGAGCTCAAAAAGTGGTTTGGGGGGAAAAAAGCCCAAATCTACTAAGAAATGTTAAATGCTCCAACACAAGAAGCCACCTGAACCTTATCATGCCAAATGCTGAGGGATATTCTGTGTTAAAATGCTCATTGGACCATTATCCTGGACATTCGATGTAGGCTGAACAGAGAGATGGGCCAAGGGCCCACCTGCACATGGTTGTTCTTGTGTCAATCCATGGGATGCAGCCTGCTGGGCAATGTCTGCATCTCCTGATCTGGGAACAAGTATGACTGCAGAATCCACATGTTCTTCCAAAAACGACTCTGAACTTGTGTTCATCCCCAGATGTCTGGCATTGCATGTTGCCTACCCAGCAAGCCAGTTGTAGGAGACGTGGATGAGTCTCAGGTTCACAGGGTAGCTTCCTTCCTTCCTTCTTGATCCTGTCAGTCCCACATCCTGCTCTCAGCTGCAGAGTGACTCAAAATCCTTTTGACAGTCCTTCAAGGCTGTGGTCCAGAACCCCAGCATTTAATTATCATGCTATCCAAGCCATTTAAATCATGGATAAAGAAAGAACAAAGTGAAATCTGCCTCTGAGCCCAGCTGCACACATAATAGAGGGTTTTTACAGCCTAACCCCAAAGGGGCACTGCAAACCCTCAAGACTCAAGAAGCCAGAAGATATTCTCCACAGGAGAGACTGCAGTTCTGGTATAAAACCCATCTGGATCAATGCAGAAGAAAACAAGGCAGATGAGAAGAAATATGTGGGACACAGCTAGAGGATGAAGGCATAAAAACTGGCCCAAGCAGGATTGCAGCAAATTTCCTGGTAATACAGCATCGTCAAAATGAAATCCTTCTTGAAGGAGAATAGAGCATGGGATTGGAGAGCTAAGGGTCTATGCATGCTGGGGGAAGGGCCAGATGACTGACTTTGCAATGCTTGAAATCAGACATCTGTTAAGGATTGTACGTGACAAACTCTTTGCAGAAAGTTAATGAGGTCACTAGAAATGGTTCAACATAATAAATTTAATGAGGCAATAAAAATAATTAGAAATGGCCTGGCTTGCAAGAGTTTGGATCTGAACTTCCTCACAGTTCAGGGCCGTTTGGATTGAAGGCTTTTGGCTTGGCCCATTAGAGAGGGAGAAGTGAGGAAGTAAACTGGAATTCATATCTATTCTCTGCCTTTTACATGGCTGGGTGTGTTTTCAGGACAGTGTTTAGCCTGTTTTTATTTTTATGAAGTGCTGAAATCATACAACAGCTTAATTGATTGAATCTATCTAAAGTAACAGGTATTTAGATCCTGTGACACTAAAGACAATAAAATGCTATTCAGGTAGCTGGGAAAAATATGTGAGGTTAAGAATCATTCAGCCTAAAATCCTCTAAAACTAGGATTTGGCCATGTAAAATTTACACATTAAAATCCACGGTGTAATTCATCTATTCTTCAGAACTCACAAATCCATTAGTATCGAGCCCTTAATTATCATCTTCATGGCTTGAAAGTTTTTCAGAGGCTGGATTTAGATGACAAGACAACTCAGAAGTACTTTGTCTATGGAGTTTTATCGATCTCCCACCTAGAATTCTGCTGTGATCTGACAGCAGCTACCTAAACACGGCTACCTAAAGCCTTAGAGACACTTGAGCCATTAATACTAGTCTTAAGTTCAACAAACTCAATTTAATAAGATCATGTGTATTGGTTAAAGAACTTCCCTGCCGTGGCAAGTTCAGATTTCCTGAAGGTAACCCTAGAACCTGTATCCATCCTCTGGGACAAATGTTCAGGCCACAAGACTGTTACCACTGCTTTGTTTTTTAACAAGAACTAGCCCTGTTTGGGAATCTTTGTGAAAAGAAGACTTAGCAAATGCATCCTTAATGGAAACGTGTTTATAACATGTTGGTCTTCTCCTGTAAAAGAACCTGCAAGGAGGGAGGTGGGTCTCTGCAGGCACAGAAAAGGATCTGCCACTCTACACTGACAGAAGACACTTGAGTGCTTCCTCTCAAGGTTTGACTTATACTACAAACAGAAGATGAGATTTTCGATATAGCTGAAATGTTAAGTTCCAGGTGTCTAAATTAGGTACACTATTGTCCTGTATTAATATGTATATAATATTCTACAGTGAATTATATGCATTAAATCAGTTCAGCAGTTACTTCTTGGAGAACAAGTTGTTCTCTCATGCATGTTACAGCTCAAACTGAAGTTAAAGGTAGAAACCCTGTGCCATTCCCTCACCTGTGCTCTTCAAAGTCTACAGTCATGGCAGCCCTTTCTGGCGTTACTATCTAGGTATTGTTACCATACATGGGTAGGCTGAGAACAGATACCTTAAGAAAGAGCAAAATAATCATGAGTTTGAAGATGGGCAGCTGAATTGCACACTCCACACTAGAGCCTACTAAAAGTGTCCACGTTATGCACGTGGCACAGCCTTCACTTAATAATCATTTTCAAACTATTGATCCATTCAGACCATATGGTTCTTATTTCAGATGCTATCACAACCTGCCTCATGCTGCATCTGTAACATGGGCTTTCTTGTGTGCCTGATCAAGGCCTGGAGGCTCAAGTTCCCAAGGAAAGAAAGCTGCTTCCAGATTTTAGTGGGTTTGCTGAACCAGTTGGATAAAAGGAAATCATTAACACCTCAGCACAATGACTTTTGGACCCTGATGTTGTTAAGAAAAAAAACATAACTAAGGCCAATGCTGTGTGTCCAAAATCAACTGAAGCCAGTGGGAGCCCTTTCATACCAATGATTTAAAGGTGCCATGTGTCAAAATCTGAAATGTGCAATGGAGACAAGTCCCCACTTGTACAAATGAGACCTGTCTGATGTAATAACACATTCTTCACGCAGCTGCCTTGTCCCCTTTTACTTATTTAACTTCTATTGCTGTCTCTTTTTGGCTGTTTAATCCCACAGCATCAACCCTGCCAATATCTGCTCTCACATTCAGAAACGATGATCACATTCAGGATGATGTTGCCTTCAAACACGGAGCAGGTAAATGATCCTCTAAGATCTGTGAGCAGCAAGGAAGGACTCTGTTGCCCTGCTAGGGGCAGTACATCTGTGCCCTGTGCCAGTTCCCCAGACGTGCTGAGAGTCCACGTATGGCGATTGCTCCAGACCAAAAGGGCACGACTTCAGCAACTTGAGCCAACGCTCCACAGATTCAAAACCAAGAGCCACCTATCTTGAGCCCAGGAGCCATTATACCATTGAATGGAGCACTTTTTCTCATGAGTGGAACCCATGTTTATTTTGTCACATCATTTGTAAATCTCAAGTAATGGTGCAGGATTTTTATCTCCAACCTTTCTTTTTCATGCTGGGTTTTCAACAAGGTAAGTGAAAATCCATCTCACTTGGCTGAGTTACAGAGCGTAACTTCAAGGGCATTCTTTCATTTCCAACCTTCTGTTGCTTTTGACATAAATCTTGGGAGCTGGACTACTTAGAAAGCAGCAGGACACCCCAGTCAACATTTCCTATTCTTTCCTTTCAAAATATTCTTGTTTTCATTATAAGGTGCTCTCAGAAAGGGGAAGGTTTTATTAATTTTTTTTGTGCAATGCTACAAATATGAGGAGAACAAGAGCAAAACCCGTGTCAGACAAAATCCATAGCAGCTAAAAGTGATCCATTGAGTTGTGCTACATTTTGCATATGTGTGTATTTAACCTCCTTGTTGCTACAGGATTTTTTGTTACTCTTTCTTCCCCCTCTTCCAAGTGCTGATGGAGTTTTAAGATTCCAAAGCTAAGATATTTTAAACTTCAGTATTAACTGTATGTTTCCTCTGGGATATCCTAGGTAAACTAAATGCTGATTTTCTTGGCATGTTCTGCTAAGATTTTATTGGTATCAACATTTTCTCTGTCTCAGGCCACAGGGCAGAAAAGTTCTTCCTGAAGTTCAACAAAACCCACACTAAGAAAAAAGCACTGTCCCCTCATTTTAAGCCATTATAAATTAGGCTCTAGGCAGTGGGAAATTAGGGGAATTATTGCAACGTGTTTATCTGTATGGAAGAATCAAACATGGGAAGGTATGGAACAGGACACTGGCAATCAGTGTCAGAAGAAATAGAGAAGAAAGTTATCCCCTCAAAAGAAATATTTGCATGCTCACACAGATATGCCTCAGTGTGTGAATATATGCACACATCAGGCAAAACAAGACTGAAAGGTATCAAAATGAAAACTCTTCAGAACGGGTATGACAGAGAGATCTGACATGTCATCCTTTTATGATGTTCCCCGGTTGCTTTTAATGCTGTTGTAATACCAGGTGACAAAATGCCATTGGAATACAGTGTCTATTTTGGGCACATGCACATGGACAGAAATGTTGGAAACTGTGTCCATGAGTTTGTGTCTTGTCCTGAGAAGACCCACCTACCCTTCAGTGAGATGTTGTACAGGTTCTCACAATTGTCATCACTGAGCTCTCCAGGCCCTCTGTGATTTTTGCAGCCAACCCTTGTGCTGCTGTGTTTGGTGGGTTTTATGGTACCACATGTTCTCATGTCAAGTCTCAAATTAAAGGCACAACTATTAACAAGAGCCCATGTGCATGTGGTATCTAGGGCTCACAAATGGAAAGATGGAAATCCAACCACTTCTTCTGTTGGGAACTGCCTGTGGGAGGCAAGACTGGGGGCTGAATTTAGACATAAATCTGTTCCCAGTTAGGTGGGAATTCTCGTATCTTTTATCTTTCAGTAAGAACATTTCACAGGATGATATTGTTTAGGAGTAATTAGCAGTTTTAAAAAAGAACAAACAGAACAAAGAGAAACAAAAAGCACTATCCCCCTCAAACCTAATCAAAGCATCTTAGTACTAAAACAAAGGTAATTAATGGCAACTCATTTGACTATGTAAACTATCCTACTTGGAAAAGATTTTGAATTTTGAGGCTGGATTATAAATACTTCACACACCTCTCCATATAACCAGCTTTCAGCCAGGGTCTGAGTGAATAACTGATCTGTTTCAGCTCACCTTCCCATCTGCTCAGCTCTGCCAGTGCTGTCTGCCTTAACATCCTGCTCTGCTGTTTCTCTAAAAACATGACCATTCACTACACCCTGTTAGGTCCTTTCAGAAAGCTCAGCCTTTCAAGGTTGCCTTCAGTTACCCTGGTAAAGACTCTGCTTAGAGATTATGTAGCCTTTCATTGGAAAGGGGAATTTTTGGAGACCAGACAAGTCTGCCTGTTGGAAATTAATTTATAGCCACTGGTAGAGGAAGCACAAAGGTGTAAATTTGTGATGGGGAAAAGGGAAATTTACTATATTAATTTTGTTTAGTTTAAAGATGATATTAAGTCATATGTGCTTCTCACTCCTGTGGTCAATGTCTTGGTGGGGGAAGACTTATTGAGTGCTCTTTGGGAAAGGGACTTCTTAGGGCCTTCCTTATGTAGAGGAAAAATATCGAACAAGTTTCTGTTAGAACAGCAATGTCATCACAATAAAAAAAAGCTCTACATGAGAATTTTCCAGGAAGAGATTTGAAGGTGTTTGTAAAAGGAGGTAATAAAAGAATCTTCATAGTTAATGTCCACAATTTATCATGTTGAGAATGAAATCTCACAAGTAAAACAGCCTTGGATGAGAAAAAAAAGAACCAAATTAACAACATTAGTCCTCAAGAACTCTCATGCCCAGCACTAGACTCTTCCATAATGCAAATTGCTCTAAGTTTATTTACAACTTCAAAACCCTGTGAAGGCTTATGTCTAGATTGCCTCTCACAATAGGACATCTCTCATCCAATCCAGGCTCACAAGCACTCTGAAAGTTTAGGTGTCCCTATGTACTCATGAATGATCCCTGGTGCATTAACCCTTTGGAAGTTGCTGTTGGAACGGTAATTGAGGAAATCACAAGACTGCATTATTTATGAAGATTATCTGGTTTCACAGTTCACTATACAATATGGAAACAACATGTAGCTGGATATCAAAGGCCGTGACAGCTGCAGAGGGCCACATCTTTTTCCAATATCACAGTTCTGAGCAGGAAAAATGTCTCCTTTTTGAGCTCTACTGGATCACTGATTTGACTCAGAGCCTGAAAGGAAGGTCTGCAAATCAAAAGGTATCAGTGAATGGTTTGTGAGTTATTTTGTGAACAGAGTACAGATCATTAAAATCAAGTTCCCTTCTGTTTCTGATCACTTCTCCTATAATTTAATCCCTTTACAGCAAGGGAAGATACCAAATGAGAGAATGGCAGAGTCTACAGAGTGATGGTCATGAAGAAAAAACAAAGAGCAGTTGATTCTGGTCACAAGTCTGGACAAGACTTGAGACTAACTGTGTGACTGACAAAATACAGGTAGGTCTGAACTCAGTTAGCACATTCCTTAACGTGTAGGGAACATGGTTTAAAAGGGCAGGAGCAACACAGGTCTGAAAAAATCCAATGATGTGATTTGACTCACAACAGTCCCTAATTCGCTGTTTCTACATAAGATCACCGGAAAACACAATGAAGTTGTCCATATGCTTCTGTTGCCCATGGCAAAGAAGCCACACCCTTGACATGCATCATCTGGAGCTCTGCTGTCTTTATGGTTTGAGTCCACGTGGTACAAAGGCAAGGCTGGGCAAGTTGAGAACACAAAGGCAGGCCCGTGGCATACCCAGAAGGGCCACAACCCTGCCTATATTTCTGAGCATGATCATTTCATGGAAGGAAGTGCAATGACTTACTCATATACCAGGCAGTCCCAACAGATGCAAAGAATTTCCAAATTCTATGGCACTGATAAAGCAGGTCAAAATTTGTTTCAGGTTTTTATTTTTCTTCTGCCTTGGCAGCTTACTTCTCTGAAAAGAGATACTGAGAAAATCCATGTAAGTTGCTGCAAAGCAGACAGAAGACATGCTGTTTCTTCTGTTTGCTTATTCCTTCATGACTATGCCAAAAAAGAAGATGTGGAACATGTTACTTTGCAAATTCTTCCCTGAGAAAGCACTTGACTGATACTGAAATATGGTTACTTGGCTTCCTAGGCTGTCAATTCTGATTTACCAGCTCTGTGCTCTCAGTTCAATTCTATAAGCAAAGGGAGCAGCTATAAAGACAGTAGCAAAAATACAATGAAGCTGAGGGTGGCTTTAGGATGTGATCACATTCCACATACAGTAGTCAGTTGACTTCTTGATAGAGAAACTCCTAGAAAAAGAAGAAAATGCTGCTTGTTCCCCTTTCTTTCTGTATGAAGATTGTTGGGAAAAAAAAAGACCTTTCTTCCCCTTCCACTTCTGTTTTCATCACAGATGTTTGTGCCCTGGTGAATTTTCTTCAGGGCTTTGATGATCTCAATTTCAAAGGCTGCAGAGCAAAGTCTTACACTTCTCTGAAACTTTCCCACTAACAGATCTCTCTGTTAAGCTATTTTATATCCCCATAGCTTCCTTTCCTTAACTACACTGATTCTATCTTCTCAAACTGTATGAAATAATTTCTTTTAAATAGGAATTTTATGTTATATTATATATAAGGAGGAGAAGGATTTGCATGCATGCATTGTCCCGTCCTCATTCTGTGGGGGTTTTTTTGGACATACCCAAAGACGATTAATGTCGATAACATATTTCTATGTGGTATTTCTTACCCACATTTATGTGCTCTTGGCCACACACCACGCAACCGTGGTGGTGAATGCATTATAAGCCACAGACAGAGATGGAAGCAGGAGGATTAAGAAAACAAATGTTAAATGGAACTGTAGATAGATTTGACATCCCAACATTTCCTTATCCCTCAGCAGACACATACATTATTTGTACGTTTCCAGCAGTGTAGAAAATGCCTTTTGCAAATTCCATGCCTTGAGATAGTTTGACCAATGAGGGAGATCCCAGCATAATTTGTTCAGCTCAGACCTTCAGTTCTGAAATCTCTAAGACATTAATATTTTATGTGTCTATAGTTATGCTTAAGAAACAAAATGTGGCACCCTCTACCAGGTTCAGATTGGATATAAAGGCCATATTACTGTCACCTAACCCAGCAATTATGAAGTCTCCAATCCCTGAAGAGCACAATGCTAAGGCAGTCAGCAATCAGCCTAAACAGGCTGGATGGGAAACACAGATAGCTCTGTTTAGAAGGGAACTGTTCAGACTGCTTGAGTTCCTTCAGCTTCTAGAATTTGGCACTGCTGCAGTATGCCTCAGCAGGTCCTTCTGCTAACCACAGAGTGCTTTGGATGGGCAACGCTAGCTTTGAAGCTTGCAAAAGTCTGGAAACTTTTCATAAAACAGGGCAGCTTCAAGGAGAAGTTAAATACACTCCTCTGCAGCCCTTTTCCTGACAGAAGAATAGAACTAATCACCATTAGTCACACTTGCAGAACAATTAATACATTTTTCCTTTGCTAAACAAATGCAATTTGCAAGACCAAACCATACAAAAGGGTGGAGGGGTTTTAACACATGCCAGTTGGATTTGGTTCCTGTGTCTCCAGATGGCAGTGAGTACAGAACAAGGCTCCATTTCTCGGCGTGAACAAGAATCTCCATCTGCAGCCTCTGTACACCACAAAGCCTGTGACTCATTCAACTGCTTTGTACTGGCTGGGCTACTGCTGGGTTTGTGTAACCATGTCCTCTCAGGACTGGGTTCCCAAGTGCCTCAGTAGACCCAGATCTGCACATGGTTAAGTCAGAAGAAGGCAGATCTAAGGCACATCAGGGATCTTTAACCAAAACTGCCAACAACCACTGAGTTCAGGATTCAGTTTCTATCCCTGAAAGCCCATCTGCCCCAAAAGCTCTTGGGATAATGCCCAACACAACTGACTGACCTGTCTGCCCATGTGTTTTACACTCAGATTGCAGAACTCTTTTTAAAGATTTGAATCCATTCACATTCCCAGAAATGTGAATGAAGGCAGGTCATGCCCATCTGTACAGACTGACCACAGATGCCTTTCTCATCTCTTTTCTTCAGCAAATTGTACCAGCTGCTCACACTTTTGTGCAGGTCACTACAGAAAGATGCCCCCACACTTTTTGTGACCTCTCTGGATGAGAGGCTTCCCTGCAACAGAGAACAAGTTTCATACCAGTAGAACCATCAGATAAAGGCAGTGATATAACAGTCCTTCTAATACATTTCCTAATACTCCTCTAACAAAAATTTCTGAAATAGTTCATAACCATGAACTTAGGTGAGTGTAAGGCTCTATCTATGCAGGTGCATTATTTCTGTAGACATCTGGATACCTGTCCAATTTGTATGTTGGTGAACTCTGCTGAAGTCACATAGTCAAATGAATCAAATAACATCTGGGTTCTCAGCTCTACTCCATCCAAGTTTTGTCTTCAGTCAGCCAGTCTCTTAATAACAGACTTTTGTTCCTCAGTGAGAAATGATGAGTTTATATTTGTCTGTGCTCCTATAGCTTGAAGGAGTTTATTCACAACTGTAATCTTTGGAGGTAACTCAGGATGATATATTTTTAGTATCTACCCATCTGTGATGGGAAAAGGTAGAATAACAGCATTAGCTAGAAAGAATCTGAACCTCTGTCTTTTAGCACTAGCTTAGTCTTTAGACCCTTTACCTCCACAGTAAATGGCAATCTCCCCATATTGGAGATGCACCAATGAAGAGTTTTTAGGTTTCTTTGTTCTTGGAAGATACAAGTGTGAAAAACTTGACAGATACACATTTATATATTTGTAATACAGAAACATAATCAGCTACCATGGAGATAGCAGACCTAAGGACTGCGTGACTGCTGTCCAATGCCCAGCCTTTTCAAGTGCCAACCAACTACCATCATAATAGAGATGGACAACTAGATATGGTTGTTGTCCCCACTCTCCGCTCACTAGCTGGTAAAGAATAGAAATTCACACTAATTTCCAAACCAAGAAAGGGCAAAGCTTCTTCTGGGTGCTACTGGGAGCCTGCCAGCACACATCACATGGCTGCAGGCTTCAGATGGTGGGGGCTTTACTTTGCTCACCACTACACGAGAGCACAGTGCTGGTGGGAATTCATGCCTTGGTCGGTTTTACAAGCTCTGAATGCATAAGACTGCATTTATAGAGTTTTCTCAGTGCTGTTTTTACAGTATAGTGGCTCCCTCTGTGAGAAGGCAGGCAAACAAGCAGCTAGAACATTAGAAAGTATTGTATTTATTGGATTCTGTAGTCATCAAGAAAGTGGGATGCAGAAATAAATATCCTCTCAGGAGAGATACTGATTAGTCTTTGAGTCAGTCCTACAGCCAGCTGTTTTAAAAGGCCCAAAACAGGCTTAACTATTTAAAAATTATTTAGCTGGGGAAACTGGGCTGTATGAATTACTTGGAATTACTTGGTGGAACTAAGGAGATGAGAATGAAGGAGTAAGGGGCTTTATCGACTCAGCACTAAATGCTCAGCTGAAAAAGGGAGAGCAGGAAAGACAGCGCAGAGATGCCTGTGATTTCCAAGCGATCCGTGAATGTTTATTGGGACGTCATGTCTCTGACCCCAGAATGGGATGTAAGCCAATCTGTATAAAAAGATACTCTTATATTCCTGGCATAGTTTTGTGGTGAGCAGAATCTGCTGTATGTATATTTTATGTTTCAGGTTGCAGGGCCCTGTGTGGGAGTTTTCTATAATGTATTTCAATATTTATTTGGTTAAACTTTGCAATTATGATCCTTAGAGAAAATAATTCTCAGATGCTGGATCATGCCTGTATAATTCAAATGAGATTATGCACACAGACAGAGACAATCTCTTACTCGCACACAGCAGCACCTCTATCATGTGCGTTTCTCTAGCCCTTCACTTCTAAATATTTCTGATAATATATTTATCTTTATAGCCACCATATGGGTAAGCCAGTGACAGTCTCCCCATGGCAGATTAATGCACAGACACATTGGCAGACAGTGCCTACAGTTAAGTGTCTCCCTGGGGTCCTTGTGGTTAGTGAAGACAAGCTGATAATTTCAGAAGGTGTCTAAGCCTACCAAAGATCTAAACTGCCTGTGGAAGGCAGAAACTTCCAGGTGTATTTACTGGTTCCCTGCAGAACCACTAAAGCACAAGAGCTTCAGCAGTTGATATCACAGTTGGTGTCAACACATCTATGTCCAGACAAAGCTAAAGTCACTACTACAAGTGATTTTGTCCCCCAGACTTCCTTGCCTCTTTATCTTCTCTGCAAGGATCCTCATCTACAGGTCTGACTTACCAAGGAACACATGCCTGCTATTGCCTCGTTTCAGACAACATCTCTAGAGCACTTGAGAGGAAAGTGAAAAGTGTCTATATTTCAAAGAAAATGTTCAAACTGGAAAGATGAATGTAGGAGAGGGAATGTATTGGCTGACAGGATGAGGACTGAGAAAACAGCCATGGGTGGAAGAATAATTTAGCTAAACACACACTCTGCTGTACATTACAGTGCTGTGTGAAGAGGGATGTTCTCCAACATGAAGATCTTTTGCTTCTTAACCATTCCAGACCACAGAAACTGGAACAATTTGCTGGTAGAATAATGGTCAGAATAAACAGATCCAAGAGTCCTCCACCAGTAATGTGGACACACCAAAAATATTCCAAACATTATCCCAGCATGCTGGTCTGCTCCCTGTTGTTTTCTGCAGTCCTAAGCTCATATCATCACAATTGTGTTCATTGGGAAAAGCTTGCAATGTTATGCTTCACCCAACTCTTTTCTATGTGGAGCTCCCCAATTCCTCAGCTCTCCACAAATTATTAAGTTAAATTCACAATAGTCTACACTTTTACTTCTTTATCCCATACATAAATATACCCAAAAGGCTAAAGGTGATTACTGCATCACTTTGGGTGCATGAAAAACAAAACTGGTCAGATGTTGAGAGATTAAATTGTGCATGGGCTGGATTTGTTTGGCAGTGGTTGAACCAGCTCAGGGGAACAACGAGACAAACTTGTGCCATGCAGGCCACCAAAACTTGAGTGGCTTGGAACAGGCCAGGGCAGGCAAGCATGTGGGTCTAGTCACACCAGTGAGAACAATAATGTCTTTACCGTTCACATGTAGTCGGAGCAGCCAAAGATCTGTCAGCACAGTAGTTCTCATTAAACACAAGCATTTGCCAGTGGTGAGTGGAACCTGGCATTTCCCAGGCAGAAGTATGTGCACAGTGTGTGCTGCACACACACACTCAGACTGAGGTTTCTGGGAAGCATCAAGCTGTACAGCCCCTCGGTTCAGGCTCTTAAGACCAACATCTTTGATTTGCACATGGCTTACTGCACACTGAAGAACCTTCTGTTCAGTGTGGGCACAGTCAGCCCAGAGCTTCCAGGAAGCACAGAGCTGTGGGCAGCAGCAAGGGTTGGGATTTTCAGGTGTAATGGAGGAATGAGCAGTTTATTTCCTTTGAGCACTACACAGTAGCTCTCTGCTCTTCCTGATGGGTAAGGAAATCCTAGACAAATATCAAAAATCTCGGATTTCACCAAAAATGACTGCCAAGTATAGGACAAGCATATGTCTATGTAAAGACAGATGTGAAGTAACTCAAGCTGTTGCACAGACACTAGGGACAGTCAAAAGAAAAGCTTGACTTTAATCACTACTATGCTGTGTTATGTTTCCCCTCGCATTCCCATGTGGGTAGGAGGGAGAAGGAGAAATTAAATATCCTGAAGTTGAGTTTAGGTCATCAGGAGTCTTCAGGGTTAATGGGAACCGTTATTGCTGAGATGCCAGGGAAAACTATTTCAGAACTATCAGCACTGCCAAAAAGAGCAAAATGAATCAAACATTTGAGTTCCTGTGTAGGAAGCAAAAATAATTATTCTGTTATTTATTGCTGTAAAAAAGTCTTATTTCAGCCAACTGTCTGAAAAAAAAAGCATTCAAATTTTATGCGTTTGTGGCTGTAGGAGGATTTGAGTTGGATGGTTTAAATGAGTCCCTGTGTGTTTGTGTAAATGTCCCAATATGCCAAATAAGCAAGGGCCTGAGGAGTCTGAACATGGCTGCATTCTAACTTTGGGAAAATTCAGATTCATGGCCTGCTTGTATTTTGGCACAACAAACTGAGCCAAAGCCTTTACCTAAACACACCCAGGACTGGGAAAAGTTCAACCCTGGATCCAGTTTCTGGTTCCATGTCTGTTGCTGCTCTAAGCAAGCACGAAATGGGCTGCATAGCCTTTGTGTGTGTTATGGATGAACCAATACGTTTTCTGGTTCAGTTTGCAAGTGTGTCTTTTTGCAGCTTCATAATGAGCTGAGTCTATAAAAAAAAAAAAACAACAAATCAAAGAAGTTTATTTTCCATCCTAAACTGAGTAGTTCCCAAGAAAACAAACTCTTTGAGAATATTTAAATCTGCATGATGACCCGTGTTTCTCCAGTGGTAATTCTTTGTGTGCTACAAGAGAAACCAAATCCCAATCTCATGTTTCCCTTCCCACACCACTGGTAACCAAGCATTCTGCTAAGGCAGCACGCTTGGACCTCCAAGGCTCTGAGGGAGATTCTCCATTGGAGAAGTTGACCAAAAAGCTGTAACTTCAACTGTCTGATGAGCTGCTGTCCACATCCCAATGCTTAGCTATGTCTCCTCTGGCTGATGTCCCCTCCTCAGTTTTTCTTGGAGGACTCTCCTGTGGAAGCTCTGTTTTTGCAGGCAGAACACCTCCAGCTGTTGCCAATGGTGGGCTCTCACCTTCTACCAGAGCGGGCTATAAAGTAATGATTTCCCCACTAGCTGCAGAACAGACATACAGAGTAATAGAAAAATCACATTACAGCTATCAAATTCTGCAGAATGGTTCAATAAACATAGGTGACAACCCAATTCCCTACTACTTCTGTAGAGAGGTCTAAAATAACATATGTAGATCCTCTGCACCCTCATCCTCGTTCTTTCAGATGAGACTTTGCCATAAAAAATAAGTGTGAGAGTTACTGTTTTCTCAGTTTTGGAAGATCACTGGGAATTGGTCCAAAATTGGATCTTACCTTAAGTAAGATTACTCTTAAGGAAGATCTCTTCAAAGGGAAGGTCCACATGAGATGGGTTCCCTAGGGATGGAAGAGCTCTTGGCTGCTGCTCTTATGAGATGTATCTGGACAGGCCACAGTGAGCTGTAAATGAAACATGATCAGAGTTCACTTTACAGGGCCCATTTTCCCAGTCATGGCCACCTCCAAGGCTGCACATTTCAAAGCGTGAATCCACCTCCTTGAAAACCAGGGCTGTAGAGGAAATCTGCTCCAGTCCTGCATGTCCTGATCTCTTGGTTATATTAAGGGTGACCCTTTACACTGGGTTTAATGACTTTATGGGAATCTGGGAAAACATCCAATCATTCATAGTTGAAATATTGCACTTCGGAATTGGTACCAATACAAGCAACCTTGTACTTTATAAAACTGACTGGGAACTGGTTTCCCACTGCTTTTACTCTTCCAAGAACTGCAGCCACCACAATAAAGTAGCAGTAGAATTTATGATCATTTACAGTTAGTGGAAACAAGGCGCTTCTGGTATCCTATCCCTGGTGTAGCTATTTTGCTTAAAGCATTGAGGCTCCTATGAAATGCTTCATGCACAATTACATGCAAGTATCTACCAGGACTTTCAAGCTGCTTTGATTTGCCCAAAAAGTAAAATAAAAAAAACTTCTTTGCAATTGCAAAATAACACACATGGTAGCTCAGATCAAGTCACCCACAAAGATGGCACTGCTGACTCAAGGCTTATAAAGACTTTCTCTCAGTTAGTTTTTTTACTTCTTTGCCATCAGGATGTTTTATAAAACTCACTCCTCGTGGTAAGACTCTCCTATGCATCCAATATAGCTCCTGACAAATGCAGAAGCAATTCTAAAGTAACCTGGACAGAGAAGAAGGCAAGTGATGTTTATTTCAGAAAGAGCTAAGATCGGGAGATCTTCCCAGCTTGAGTGATGGCTCTGCAATTTGACTTAAGAAAAACACAACTCCCAGCCTATCTTTCCAGAATATGGACTATTTTTAAAAGAAAGAGATGTTATGTCTGTCAACCTGCCCAGAAATCCTTTAGCCGGCAAAAGGAATCTGACACCCAGATTGTCAAAAGCCAAAAAGGAATATTTTGCAAAGGTTTCAGGGGTGTTGGAGCTGAGGAGAGGAAGAAAAATCCTAGAAAACATAGCTGGGAAAACAGATTGGCCATTGACTTGTAACAAGAGCTTAATCTGCTGCATTCAAACCTAAACATGTTCGTTCCCAGGGCTGTGGTTTGCAGGACAAAGAATGGCCAAATGGAGGAAGTGTTGCCCATGGTCTTATTGTGTGTGAAAAAGGATTGAGCATGTAATGTGGATGAACCTGCATTATGTGAGGGAGGCAAACTCCACTGCTGTAGCTCCTGTTCCTTCTGGTATTGCAATTCAGCAGCTTCTGTCATAAGGAGTCAACACTCCAGAAAAAGTTTGGTTCGGTGTGTGAGCAAAAGAGATGGAAAGGGGTCATGACCTCAGAGAGCACCCTTTGGGAAGGGAATGTACCTTCCTGGTCCCACAGTGTCAGGAAGGATTTTCATTATTAATTATCCATAAATGAGAAAACTCAGGCACTGAGAAGAGCAGATCTCCAGGTCACACAGGGACCAAGGGCAGTGCTGGATCTGAAACACAAGCTCCTGACATAAACAATACAATTCAGTGTGTTCCAAAACACTCGATGATTCTAGGTGTGGGGAGGTAAGAGGAATGAGTGAAAAGGCCTCTTAGAGTTATTTCAGAAACTCATAGTCTCAGATCCCCAGAAATAAGTGGCTATTTAAATACATCTAAAGTGAAGCACCTGGCTAAGAACTTATGAAAATATTCTTTGAAAAAGAAGGCACAGTCTATGATGTTACATATGGTGCATATTTGCTTACATCAATCCTACAGAGTTTAAACAGTGTCTGCTATAGTACATACAGCAGGAAATCTGTAATAGATAAGGCAGCAATGGAACACTGAGTCTGAAGAGAGGCTGAAACAGTAGCTCCAAATTGTTCCTTGCCCTCGGGGGTTGTTTTTTATTGTTTCACCACTAAAAGCAGGAAAAGAAGCCTATCATGAAGTGTTAGAGAAGCTGCTGTCCAAACCTTTGCTGCAGGTACATACTCAGGGGAAGGTAAAGGACTTTCACCTTTTTGTGAAGGGGCTCAGTTTTCAAAACTTGAGTAAAACTTAAATCATGCTGTCTTCCCAACACACGATTATGAACTGAACCGACTATGCAGGTTGGTTTTCTCCCTCTGTGTTGATGTATTTTTGAAGGCTGCTCTGCTAGTTCTGATATCATTCTTTGAAAATTGTTATCATTAATTTCAGAGTTACATAACCTGAAAGTGACATGGACTGGCCAAAACAGACTGATTTTATTTTTCTCTTTTTTCACCAAATGACCCAAACCATTGACTTGGTCTAACAAAATACAATTCTCTCCTTCTGTCCTAATTTTTCATTGTGACCACCAGGGAGGAAAAGAGCCACTCTTTGTGCAGGTCTGACTGATAGGCTCACTTGCGAGTAACCTCATCTTTTCTGTGGCTTTGTAAGCAACATGTGTTTAATCCAGAAATGCTGTTTGTTCATGGTCTTTCTGTAGCACACAGAGATAGTTTTTGCTAAAAAAATCTCTCTGCAAAAGCAAGCGAAATCATAGAAACCTGCCCTGAATGCTATACAGACACACAGGAACACATAGATTTTTCTTGGCAAAACCAACCCATGCCTTTGACATAGTAAAAACAAGAGTCGTAACAACATATCAGAGGACAGAAAAACTCAAATAAAAATCTTAAGGTTCTTGACATGATTTTTTGCTTTAAAAAGCCGTACTAAAAAAGCATGCTAGTAATTATGCATGTGCACTTTATTCTTTATTTAAACACATTAAAAAGATAACACCATCGACCAAAAAAAAAGCAAATCCATTACTTTAAATTACCATCAGTGGAATTTTGCATTGGCTTAAAGATAGCAATAATTTTACTTCAGAGGCTACAGGGCAAATGAAGGGTTGTTACCCTTCCTGTCTCAGAAATGGAGCCCTCAGATTGGTCAAGCTTTGTTTTCAAAACCAAGGGCCCTTGTAAAATCTCTCACAAAAACCTCCACCACTCTCTAGCAGAGCCCTTCTCAGTGAATCCTGCAGATGGAAACACTCGCCCTCTTTACCCCTGAACGAGGATCTGCTACTATTTGTGGTAAAGCAACAAAAGTTACTTACAGCTTCTCTCCAGGATGAGTTTTCTTACTTTTCATCTTTTTTTCTTTTCAGAACAAAACAGCTGCTTAGTGAAATATTAGTTAATGTTGTTTCAAGAAAAAGCTATTTGAGCTTTATCACTGCATGCTTTCAAAATCACGTTTTGCTTTATGTGAAGGCATATTGGAGGCATAACACTCTTTCTCTGAAATGAAAATGTCAGGACACAGCAGAAGAGGCTCAGAAGAGCCTGGATATGACATCAGATTTAATTTCTTTCTCCCTCTCAATTCTGAACAAACATAGCCAGTATTTTCAACAGGGTTAAGTATGCAGACACTGGGCCGGGTTGAGAGCAGACCTAACTTCTCATTCATGCATCAAAAAGGAAAAAAAAAGCATTGTATTCTGAAGCCTTCGAAGAGAAAAGGCACTTCAGGCTTGGATTTGCCCAGCCACCTGCTTCTACTAGCTGTAAGGTAAAAAAGTCAGGTTTGCATAATGGTTTTCACTGCAAACACGATCCACCTAAGTATGGCAAGTACTCACTCTCTGAGCTCTCTGCACACACCTCGGTGAGTTACTGGAACTGAAAACCTCTCATCAGCGATTGCACTTAATGACACGTCTCTCACTTAAACAATTCCCTGTGTAAGGATGTGACACCATCTGTTTCTGTTCCCCGGAGAGCTACTGAATTCATTGTCATGACAAAGATTCCCTGCCTACAAGATTCCATTGACTACAAATGAGGAGGAAAGACAAAAGACGAGAGGCTGAGATTAAAGTGGACAAACTACCTGAGTTATTAAAACTTCTAATTTCTCCTAGTAACTCCTGTCTCTATAAATCCAAAATAATCAGGTGTCACTCAGTGTATTCCCTCAGCTTGCCCTCACAACATGATCTGATGACCTCTGGAACATCCTCTTCCTCCATAAGTCTCAGGAAAAGACAAGCCCAGGATGCATGGAGAGGAGTCCAAATCTGTGGCAGTCCTGGAGCTCCTGACTTCTTAAATACTACTTGGATCTTCAGTTGCACTGGGAAAAGAGCTGCTGCTATACGTTGGATCACTACAGCTTTCTAAGAATTGGCCTCGAGACACTGTATGACAGGAATATCCCAAAACATCACCACACATCCTTAACTAAAAGATTAAAACCAGAAGGGTATTTTTGTGTCCTTCATCCTCACGAATATAATTCCACCCAGACACCTCTAAATGAAGGACAAAGACTGAGACCAGCCCTAAGTTCTCCTTTCTTGAGGAGACTAAACTCTCAGTCATAGATATCCAGGTGTGAGAACCCAAAGCCTCTTCAAAGTCATGATGTCCACAAGATAAGATTAGATGAACCACACCAGCGTGTGGAACAGTCTCAGCTTTCTTCCACCCTTATCTCTGCAACTTTGAGCAAGTAAAATACACCAGGGAGGAATTCAAGGTAGACTGCAGTCTGTCTCCATACTGCTACAAGACAGCACTGGAGCTTTGGTGACAAGTCTCATGTACAAGGGGCCTGTCATGTGTGAGGGGACATTTAGGTGACAGAACAAATCCCTGTGATGTACCAAGTTCATTAATTATCTGGGGGAGGGCAGACAAACAAACACCCCTGAGTGGAGCTAAAAGCATATTAGCAGTACATTCCTCAGGACAGCTCCTGCTCAACCAGCCTAGAGAAGACTTTTATCTTGAGAATTAAATCATTTCCAACAAGGAAAGTATGAATACATGCCAAATCATGAGTATGGTTCAATCAGCAGACCAAAGCAGCTCTGGAGCACCCTGCTACTCCAGGTGAAGTCTTCCTCTCTAAGAGTACCCAGACCATCAGTCTGCATATGCTAATGCCCAACTTCACCTGTGTCTTTTACCCATCTGAGCAGTGACTATTATTTGTGATCAAATCCTGCTTCAGTGACTTACTGTGAGGGTCTCTGAGTCACCATCTGACAAAGCCCACAATGACCCTTGAGAAGGTTATGTGCATTCCTCCTTCTCTCTCCCATACAGTCAACACCTCCCAGTGCTCACAAGGGGTTCTTCTCCATCCCAACACACAGTGTGAACTCCTGGTGCTTTCACGCCTTGGATCAGCTCCAACAAAGGCTTTGGACAAGTAGCAAGGGAAAGTGTTTGTTCAGTAGCTGTTTATGTTTAGAATCTCTGCTAACTTCTTGGACTCTGACTTCTCAGCCCTCCAAAATGTCAGGGACATACTACATTCTCTCAGGCACTGGGTGGGATGGAAAGCAGGGTATTGGTTCTGATGGAAGCTCTTAAGGCTTAAGATTGCACTGAAATAAATAGGATCAAAACATTTTCAGCTTCCTCACCTGGCCGAAAGACTCCCCAGAGAACTCGTTTACTAAAATGCATTCCTTTATTCAGCTTTTGCTGTACATTTTACTGAGAGTCCAGATTCCTTTCTGCCTTCCAGTCTGGTCTTTGTTGTTGTTGTGTTTTTGAGGAGTCTGTTAGCTATGAGAAACAGAGTGTTTCAGCTGCCTGGCTCACAAGCCCATGGGGGTGCCAGGCCTGGGAACATCATTAGCAGACTTGTTTAGAGAAAAGGGTTAGTTAACCACAAAACAGCTCTGCTGATAATTTGTTTAACTGCTCCCGTGGTCAGAAGTGTGGTCAGGCTCACAGCATCCAGGAGCTGTTAATCACCTGTCGGCAGGCTCTTGCAGCGTCTTCTGCAATTGCAGCCCTTGTCGCTTGAGGCCCTGTCAGCGAGGGACATGAAAAGAGCAATATTCAAAAAGCCTTCAAGAGAGAGGGAGCAGAGCTGTGGCTGGATCTCATCTGTGGTGTATCTCATCTGGGAGCGGATTTCATTTGCCAGTGGAAACTCCAGTACTTATGGCAGTAAGGGACTGCACAATTAAGATTATTTTGCAGCTGAATTTTTAATGATCCCATACAGCCTGTCTTTCTTTTTCTGTTACTCCACCCCATCCCTTACAACTTCTGAACACATGGGCCAATTTCAACAAAACTGGACACATGGGAGAAGTCTTGTGCATATTATGTTCTACATCTCACAAAATCAAGGCAGAAGAGAAAGTGCTTAATGCCCCTCCTGGCAGAATACTTTCAGTGCAATCTCAGCTCTTACGTACCTGAGGCAACATCTGTCTCTTGCAATGAGTGCAAGAGCCCCAGATGCAAAAAAGCTCGGAGTCACATCTAATTAGAGACTTCAGAGAACACAATGTCAGGACAGAGTCCCAGGCTCCTGGTGTGTTAGGACTGCTGTGGTCTTGCATTAGAGTATGGCTTGGGGCTGAACCCAGATTCACCACATGAGCCTCTGCTCTGAAAAACAATCTCTGCTCCAGAGAGTTACATTCTGAAAGGAGATGTGGGTCAGAGCTCACCAGCAACTAAGGGGAGTGAAAATGGCTGAGGATGCTCCTGAGAGGATACATGTGTTTCACTAATCAGCCCTAGTGATGAAGGACAGAAAAATGTCCTGTTTGACAAGACTGTCACCATACAGGTTTGCTCTGGGATGATCCAGCATAGAAGTACTTAAAAAGATTGTGATTGAGTTTGTTTTCTCAATAGTTTGTGCCTGATCACAAACTTAGGCACAATTCCAGGCACCGACTCTCTCCAGTGACGTACCTCACTAAGTAAAGATGGGGTTGCCTGGAAACAATTCCCCTGCGTTACTCTGCCCTATTAGTGATCTCTACAGTGGGGTGCCCCTTTCTTTGGGAATCACTCACCCAGGGTCCTTAGATTCATGGCCCTGGAGAGGAGTCCTGCATGGTTCCTAGACAGATGTGCTGAAGAACAGAGCATGCTTTACTGATGCCCGAAAGTCCATATCAACGACCCAGAGTTGAGTCTGGCTCTCTCCTCCTAACACTTGAAAACTTCTCAGGGACAAACCTGCAAATCAGAGAGGGGAAAACCCAGTTCTGGCTGTGAGAATTAAGAGCAGAGTGGGGAATGTAGCATAAAAGGCTGTGTTAAAGGTATGTTTTACCCTTTCCCTGAGGAAAGAAGAAAACATGAAAGCTCAAAGTAAATGCATATTTCCAAGAAAAATGCTATGTGATTAAGTGGTATGTTTTGATCACTGGCGGTGGGTATTTCATCATACAGGAAATTACTGTTAAGGGTCACTGAGTATTAATTGAGCTTTATTTGCTCCAAATCACCTCATCACACTCCACAGCATGTGCACTCCCTTTATTCTGGCTCTGCACATCCAGTTCTGGGCACAGAGAACTGCTGTAATGCTGCTCTGTGTGCCATGCAGGGCACTGCTCCTGGCCACACTGCCACGGCATACACCACTTCACCTCTGTCCTAGCAAGAAAGGCTCGGCTCCACTGCTCTCCTCAGCGGCTTTTAGGGCTGGGACTTGCCAGATGATGTATGCACATTTTTGAGAGCCCCTGGGAATCCACAGGTTGATTTTGATGGGCTTTAGACTGGGCTGTTACGCTCCAGCAGCCAGCTAATGCAGAACAGCGATTCCAGTGGGGCTGTGTTCCGGCACATGGGGTGGTGTTAGTGAAGAGGCTGAATCAAAGTGACAAGGAATAGATATATGGAGAGTGATTTTGAGGGTAATTAGATACATCAGTGATGTGGGATTCAGACCAACACTCAGTGTGTACCAGAGACCCTCCCTGCCCCTCTGCATGAGGAAATCCTGTTTGGTTTCCACATGGATGCAGGGATCACCAGGTTCTGGAGCTGGGGGCTCTGAGAGAATACTTATCCAGGCTAGACATCAGCTAAAATACATTGACTGCTTACTCTGCTCTGGATACTCTGGACTTAATTTTCAGAACAGCCAATAAGCAGAGCTATGGGAACCAGATCCAGTCCTGCTCTGCTGGATTTCAAGACCATCAGGGACTTACAAGCCTCTTGGTTGACCTGCTGCAAAACTGAGTCCATAAACCTCAGCCAGAGTTTCCTGCAAATGGGCCAGGAAGATGTGGGGAACGAGGCTGGGCCTGCAGAGCAGGGCTGGCTGGCTTTCTGTTGGACTTCCTGCCAGGTACAACTATGGGACCTCTCAGGCTTCAGATGTTTTGCACCATGGTGTACATATAATATCATCTGGCCATGCCTTTCCATGCTGTATCTTGGTTAAGCCCAGATATTTATGCCTATTCAGCACTCAGCTTATCCTAAATGAAAAAGACTGTTGCCAGCATGTAAAAGATATATGAAACATGATTTGCAAAACCTGGACACTGGCAAAGCTTTCTGAGACTGCAAACCAGGGCATATTCCTAAAAGCAGGATTTCTGTTTCCTTGCTGCCAAGGGACTCGTATCTATCTTAGAGAGTTTATTTGTGGGAAGGGAAAAAATGGTCAATAAACATTAAATGTAACAAAAGAAAATGCCAAACTAAATCTGACAGGCTTTCTTTGTACCACTTCATTTGGTGGAAAAACAGCATCTGTCCACCTAAATTAGACCAAAATATTGAGAAGATGTTTTCTAATGAGCTGGCAAATACGGATGCCAAAGGGGTGAGAGCTGAAATCTGGAGAGGATATTAGCTTTTTCCCCCTGATTCAAATATGATCTTTATTATTATTATTTTTGCTTCTTCTTTCCATTTAATTTGGCAGTGGACTTACAGAAGAAGTAAGCTTTTTTAGTGTTCTCCGTTCTGTGAACTCAGACTGAACGCAGCAAAAATTAACTTCTCCCTGGGAGGTGAAGATAGAAGGAAAGGAAACTAATCTTCATTTCCTACCTCCATCTCCCTGACATTATATCCGTTATTTACAAGACCCTTGTATCATCTGCATATAAGAAAGAAAGAAAATAATATATCAAATTGGAATCTGGAAATGTTTATTCACTTTACAATGGCATTGCCATGAGAAGTTTAATTTCTCATCTACTCCAGATTGCACTGCAGGAATAGTAACCTCTCTAGCCCACCAATGAATTCTGTGATTCATTGGTGTAACAACAGAGTTTTGGAGGGTTGAAAGTATTTCAACCTTTCTATTCTGACAACGCACAGAAAAAAAAAAAAAAGGAGGTGTTTGGGGGGGGGGGGGGCAAAGGGGTAGGAAGAAGTTTGCTGGTCAAAGCAAAGTGTATATTGAAAGAAAATGGAATAAATAGGCTTTGATGATTTTCAGACATACACTTTAGAAGGTGCATGACTTTAGAAAGCAAAACAAACCCTTCACTATCATTTAGTTAAAATACTAGCTTCTCTGTGGCACTCCTGGAAGGGAGAGGTAGAAAACTCAGTAGGTTCTGCTGGGAAATGTTCTGAATTCCAGTGTAACATTTGTGATTTTATAATGCAACTTCTCCTATAGGTTATCTTTCAAATGTAGACAATATAAGTCTGTCATATTTTTGTTTATGCTGCAGTGAGATACAAAGGTTGTAAATTTGAGTTGATCACGAACCTCGTCTAAAGCACATGTGTACTTCCATGGCACTGTTTATCATCAGTGTTTGGCCAGTTGAGATAACATGGTGGTGTGTCAAACACATGGCACATGTTATCTAGACACCATGAACACTTTTGTTGCAGGGACATGTTGACACAGCGCTTTTGAGTAGATGAAGACAACATGATGGCTCCACTTATGCTAAGGAACGAGATGAGTGCTCTTATGTTAATGTGTGTCTCCCTCCATGCCTAACACAGTCATCTTGAGCTTGCAGGGTGGAATGCTCAGATGAATTTAGCAACAGAAATGTTAAAAACACCCAACATTTTATTTTGGGTATGAGAGGGATTTCAATTTGTTATTGTGAGATTAGAGAGAAAAAGGTAGCCAGTTCTTCTATATGTAAAACATGTACCCACATGGGAATTCTTAAGGTCCTTCTTGACCACTTGGACAAATCACAGCCATGACCTTACTAAACATCACATGCCAAATTCTATCTTGCCTAATATATCTGAGAAAACTACAATATTTCAGGTCTGAATCCTTGCCTGTGGACTCTACAGTCCATTCTGAGCATGCTACTGAGATCTCTCAATGTACAAGGAAGTCAGAAAGGACAGGGTTCAGCTGGGAAGCTGGATTTTTGGCTGTGCAGGGAGAAATTTGATCTCAAAATGACAGTTCTTTACAAGCACATCTTCCATTGACATGGAAGACAGCAGAGAAGGACAGGAGTTGGCAGGGATCTGGACTGGAAGTCCACTGAGCCTTGTGTGAAGGCGCCAGATTAGATCTGGAAGTATGACTGCCACATTTGTGGCACAACAGACAATGCCAGACCTCTCAGCTCCAAAGGTAGCACCGAAACAGGGTGATTTCTGGAGGCAACACTACAGAAGCTGACCTGGGTCCAGCGGCCTCTCATGTTCCCTCCCATACAACCAGTTTCAGGGGAGGTGAGATTGCATGACAAATTCAATTAGAGATGAGCCTGAGGGGGAAAGAGGTTGTCAAAACAGATGACTAAAATGAATGCAGTTTGCAGCCAAGGGGAGTAACCAGCATTAAGTCATGCCCACAAGCAAGGGAAAATAATGTGCTAGAAACAAGGTAAAGTGGACTCATTTGGTTTTTTCATTGTGTTGCTTCAGTTTCTCCTTTTCCACCCCTCCCACTCTCTGTAATGCTACTGCTTGGCTACACATTAAACACTTTGACAGTCACACAAAATCATCTAACATTTCCATGGCAGTGAAACACTAAAGCATAAACAGTTTATTTCTCGTGAAATTTGTAAGGAAAACAAACATTTTACAAGGCTCCAGTTCCCTCTGCCTTTTCCTCCTCTGTAGCCCCCAAAATTATTGCCAATGCAAAAGAGAAAACAGAGCTTAAGTAAACAGAGTCGTGAGTGTTATTTACTATCGGCTGGTTATATGCCAAGGAGATATCAACCAAGCAGACATTAGGAAAATATTTATCCAAGCATTAATATATTCTTTACACATGACACATTGCACATCATTATTTAGCTGGGCTGATAACACGGAAGCTTTACTAACAGCATATTTCTTCCTGTGCTTAGAAGTCTTTAAAGCATTTTTAAACCTAACAGTAAATCATAGCCCAGTTTGCAGATATATTCTATATACACATGCATATTCTGCCTTGGTCCTTCTAATCACATAGCTGAACATCCATATCTTTTCTTCCCTGGAACCTGAATGTCATTTCAGTGTTTGGAAATCGAAAAGCAAAACAATCAATGTCTGCAACATCCTAAGTTCCTACTAAAATTCCCAGCAGCATCCCCCTCCACTGCTTAATGAGGACACTGATCGGGTGAAGCAGATCAAATAATGCAAGAACTGAGACAAATCTGGAAAGGCTCCTGAACAAATGAAGAAAGTCTTTAAAATGTCTAAAGCACTCTATTGTTTC
Organism: Campylorhamphus procurvoides; assembly: GCA_013396655.1. NCBI lineage: Eukaryota > Metazoa > Chordata > Aves > Passeriformes > Dendrocolaptidae > Campylorhamphus > Campylorhamphus procurvoides. Next base: position 770,581 of record WBMV01003388.1, on the reverse strand, counting down.
AGGGCTGGGAGGTCGTGGGCTTATACTGGTGATCTGTCAATATGTCTCTCCCCGGGATAAATCCCAAGAACTTTTATTTTTGGTCTTATTCTCATATTTTGTTTAATAAGTTTGCCAGATGAAAATGTTTGGATAGTTCCCATCTGTCCTTGACAGGCAGATGAACCTCTCTCTGTTCTGATTGTTCCTGTGTAATATATACCAATTCCTAGATGCAGGATTTAAAGCAATCCTGATCTTACTGAATGAAAATGGAACTAATGGATACAGAATTAGAGACATAGATTTCTTAACTGCTTAGTCAGCATAAAAGGTGTGGGATCCATTGAAGAGAGGACACGATGGACCAGGCTCTGAAGAGGAGAAAGAGTGACAAGGCACACACATGGGTGGATTAGACAGTGGGACCCCCAGTTACGTCACAACATAAGTTTCCACAGACCTCATAACAATCTCACCAGGACTTTGAGCCCTTTATAGTGTTATTTTCAATAACAAGCCTAGGGAAAAGACAAAGGTGTAGACACCAGTTTTCCATAACTCAGCACTGATCTGAAACACTTCTTGATGACGCCATTTAGCCAAGCCTTTCTCTAACTATTAACAAAACATTAAAATACTCCAGATCTTACTATGCCTGTTTTATACAGAAAGCTGGAGCCTGGTGAACTTTAGCGAGACACAACCAGAGTTGGTGACACTCTCAGGAACAGAAACTGAGTCATGATTCCTCTTGTCCTGTCTGAACTCCCAAACCCTCATCAAAGAGCCGGGACAGTCCTTGCAGCTACAGATTTTTGCAGCGATCCACAGGGACTCATAAAGGCTAAAACTGCCTTTAAAAATGACTTCTTAGGCATACAAAGGCATAAAGTTAAAACTTTCTGAGATAAGTTGAAACTTACAGCTGCAGCACATGCCTGTCTACTAATCCATCTTCTCAGTGGAAAATGTCACAGGGAATTACAATTATTCTCTTTAGAACAGCAAGATCCACAGGCCAGTCAGTCCAGAAGCATCATGCTTTTACTTAGTTAGGGATTTGTCATGCTCTCTACCAAAGGGTTGACTTAAAAATGTTCAAATAATGTATCATGTTAAGAGTAGAAATGAAGAAGGGAGTTGTTAACACAGCGAGATTACTGCCACACACTTGAAGTCTGGGTCCTGCGACCCCTCTGTGATGACACAAGCAATCATTTGTCTCTGGGACCTGGTTTTCCAGCTCTTGAATCATAAGGAAAACTTCAAACTTCCCAAAAACTCAAAGACTACTGAAGTGAGTGAATTGTTCTAATTGGGCTTATGACTGTTGGTTTGCAGTTTACCAGTTGTGGGGCATTCCAGCCATACATTTGACAGAAATTAATGGAAGGGGGGAAAAAATTCTGCACATTATTTCCCAGTGAGAAACTCTAGAAGAGATAAGAACATTTCACAAATAACTGATAAGCTACATCCTGCTGGTGTTTGTTTTTATTTATATTAATGGATTAGCTGAGCTGAATCAAAGATTCTGGGTGAGGGATGTCTCCAAGATTAATGGGAAGACAGTACTCATGTGAGTGATCCTTAGAAGGGACTGAACAGTGCCTACTGATTTAATGGCAAGTGTAAGGCTTGCTTAAGGAATGGAGGCTTCATCTGAAAAATTCATAGGTATTTTTTCAAGCCCAGATGGGATTGGGTCCCTTCCAACTCGGCATATTCTGTGATTATCCTCAGGCTGGTCTCTTGGGTGGTAAAGGTTCAACAGCACCTGCCACAAGCTCATAACTTCTGTTTAACACCTCTGTAGGCAGTTTGGATCGAGATAGTCCAAATGACAGACACTGCACCTTCTCTCAGAAAATTTCTTCCATTTCAATGCAACATTAATAGTCTGGCAAGATTCACAATTTTCACTTGAGTTATGGGTGGCAATAACAGTATTCTAACACGGCTTATTTAGTTTGTTTAGAAAGTCCACTGCCATATGTTTTGCTAATATCCTTCCCAGGCTTAAGCTGACACTAGTTAATTCTGTTTCCTACATACCTCTGGGATATACATATCTCTGGCCTAACTGGTGGAAAATTGGTTGTTGATGCTCAGGAAAAAAACGATTTTCCATCTATTATAATGTGGCCTTACTGAAAGTATTATGCTGCTGATACACAAACCACTGATTACAGTTTTTAGCTAACAAATAGGTTTTGTCAATTGCCCCAGGCGCTGCCTAACAAAGTTGTGCTTAACGGCGAAGGAGGCCGATTTCTTTGGGGATGTTGCTTAAATGAAGCACAGATCTACACATATACAACAGTTGCTATTCATCAGGCACTGGGAAAAAAAAGCCTGGCCGCAAGCCAGAAATGTAAAGCAGCTCTGGAAGTTGGCAGAGTAGTTTATAATTACTGCTATTAAAATATACACACACACATATATAGATATATATAAATGCATACACACAGACACATGTCAGATTTGCTGAGATACAAAATGCCAATGCTAACTTCAGGGCAATATTTCTATGATGATTTCATTCTGGGACTAAGTATTTCGGAAGGAAGATACAAGATATTAATTAAAGCAGGGGATAAATACCTTCTTAATTAACTGATGAAATACAATTTGCATGGAAGTGAATTCTTTTTAATAAATGCTGAATGTGCCTGGGGCAATGTTTCAGCACAACCCCAGTTTTTCCCTTCTGTCACTCTCAAGGAGTTCTAAATAAATGTTAGAGACTAATTCTGATCTTGCTCAGTGTGGTGGAATTAGTCTGGTCTGAGAAATCATAATGCAAAATCAGAAGGGGAAATCAGACCAGATGATTTTGCTGCTTCTTCCCTTTCGTCATGCACAGCAGAGTGGAAAGAACCACTCAGACCAATTCAGGGATGGAATATTCTACATTTGATCACAGAAGGCAGCAAAAGAGATTGCTCCTACGGGGCTTTATTACACTGACACTATTGTCATGTAAATCCTAGTCTGGGGTTGTTTGCTCACCCTCTAAGTTTTCTGACATCATTATGTATTATAGTCCCTGATTAGGTATATGTCAGTCCAGAAACTTTAAAGAAGGATAGTCTTGCAGCTATGGAATTGCCAGTGTCTGAGAGATATCCTTGTTTATTTGGTTTTTGCTTGGTTTTGGTAGCATGTTTGCATCACGTAACACTCTGTAAGGAGTGCTAGTTTAACACGGGGATGCTGAATATTTTACTTTAACATCCATGATCAACATGTGGTCTCAAGGTCATCACTTTTCAGCACACTACTCAAACTCTCTTCTGAAGTTGGAATTATTCATTTCCTTGTGGCCTCTTCTATGTCATTTATCACAAAGGAATCCAAGCATTTCATAAATGATGATGAAAATGGGTTTATTTTCACAACTTGCTGGTAAGGAGTTAGTTTGGCTGGTATCACCAGTTCCTTATGGATGGGTAAAGGATAGACAGATGTATTAAATTCCACATTTCTCCCAAGCCTGAGAAATTCAAATGGCTTCTGATTCAATTTTTTCAGCTGACAGTGCATCCTGGTTCCTTGTGTATATTCTGACTACCTTTACCACCCCTAAAACTGTGACAGTTCAGGACTTCTATAAACCCAAACTTTGCAAAGTTGGGGCTCATCCTAATAATTCCTCATGAGAAACTAATTTAAAGATTTGCCTGGAGTTAGACCACAACCTGGTGGCATGTTCTGCCTTCTTCAGAACCTCAGACTGAATTTCTGGCTGCATTTCCTCGTGCCCTTCTCACATTTGCGCATTACCAGACCTCTGTGTCAGCACACCCAAAACTGACATCTCTAGGACTTTAGAGTAAACAAGTGATGCCCGCTTTACAGGAGGCATCTACTGGTACTCCTAGGTAGTATTGGCCCTGGACCAGGTGCCTGTCCCAAAAAGTCCCACTGAATCTCCAACCTCATGAACATTTTAGATTTTTTTTTTGTTCTTTCACTACTTCTTCTAATGCAAGTAGTGCCTGGGACCCACTAGGGAACACAGGTGTGGTTTTGGAGGACTTTTTGACCTTCCCAGCTGGGGCTTTGCTGGCAGCAGAAGCAAATGTGTCCAGACGACAACTTATTTCGATCTGCAGAGTGAAACTTCACTGTGCACTAAGAAAAATATGAGAGTTTTGAATTGAGAGGATCATGCATATAATTAGCTGAAACTGTAAAGACTGTAATAAAAAGCGGCTGAATTAATGTTTTTGGGGACATCTGGCTCCATTATTACACAGCTAACAAAAGAAACAGAAGAACTGCATGGTCTGGATGGGACAGACTTCAGGCATGTGAACAGAGGTCAGAACATCCAGTTCCACAGCTTGTCACCTCAGGTGGGCACACGAATAAAGGCAGTTTGCCGCTGGGACCTGAGGTGTCTGCTGACATCTGAGGATTGGGAAGAGCCAGGTATTACAGACCCTGTAAGGCTGTATTTGAGCGAGGTGATGTAAATTGTCTCTTCTTCCTGTTCTTCCCACATATCTCTGTTTCCCTTATTCTGTTCCCACGACAGAAATTCAGAATCAAAGAGGAACTGAAAATGTCAAATTAGCTATTTCTTTCACCATGTTGTAACTAGAAGGGAGAAACTTTAGAGGGAGGGAGGCAGCAGTGGAGGGAGAAAAGGAGGCAGGAGATGGCAAAGGTATTCACAGGCCATAATATGCCAACTCCAACCAGTGGGCCCAAATTTATGCTTTTCAGATTTTTTGAGATGCATATTTGTGGGTTTTACAGAAGCAGAATAATGTACTTTCCCCCTCTACACGCAATCTGGGATTTTTGTTCTTGTTTTCTTTCAGTGCAATAAGATCAGTGTTGGCACCCAAGTTAGATTTCAACTCAAATATAACTACATTACAGAGTTTCATAACAACAAGGTCTGACCCACCCTAATAATACAGCTGTGCTCCTGCCCCTGACCTATATTGACTGCAGGGTAAGTGAAAGTCTGCCTTTGCCAAGCAATATTGAAGGCACATACACAACTTCAGCCTTTCCATGCAGACCAAGACAGAATTCACAGCTGCCTGCTCATTTAAAAAACCTCCCCACTGCAGGCATCAAAGACTCAAGGCCAAATTTCCCCTGCATTATTCTACCTTGGCACTGATATGCTCCCAGTGCTGCAGAAAGCACAGTCTTCTCTCACCAGACAAACTTCTTCTACAGCTCAGGTCACACAGGTCAGTCTCTTTACTGGGTTGCTAAAGCTATTCTGGTTGTCTGTTCTGCTTTAGTGCATCAGCAATTTCCTTTCAAAAGTCCAGCCTTTTCCCTTGGCTTCATATTTAATTTTCAAAAAAATTTCCACCATGCTATCAAGAGAAACTTCACACTGAACCCACCCATCCTCCCTCTCTGGTGTTGCATTCCTACCTGTTGAGGATGGACAGGTGCTTTCAGACGCACTACAGACCCACCGATTGCAGGAAATCTTCTGTCCAGCTGAGGATGAAAATAGTTACCTGTCCTGGCATTTGACCCCAACTCCAGAGTATGATTTTGGAAGGTGGAGGGGGATATTTGTACTGGGTTTTTAACAAATGTCATGTAAGACGAGACCTTAGATGGATGTCACATGTGGACAACACCGCAGGGCTTCTCAGGAAACATCTAACACAGCATGTAAGGATGGGAATACTGTATTTTTATGTGATTTGTTTTTAAAGTGTGCTGGAAGAGAAGGGGGAGAAGGCAAGGAATCCTATTCAGAACTAGAGAGTTCAACAAATGATTTCTACAAAGAAAAATGCTATTCTTTTTATGCCAGCACCTTTTAGTTGTAGGACTTAAAAGAGTTTGGGGTTCTTTGTTAACCACTTGGACTGATGCCCAACAGTTGTTTTCATTTATCCTCGACATTTTCAACTGCTCTCATTGAAGTGAGATAAAGTAGCAGAAAGAAAAATAAACGGGGCTTTTCTCCCCTCTTTCCCCAGCCGCTTGGGTCAGTATTCTGTCTTGTTTTATGGAGCTCTGAGCGGGTGCCATCCAAGCCATCCGAGCAGCCGTGGAGGGGGAGGCAGGAAGGACAGCCTGGAGCTGTGGCGAGGGGCTCGCAGCCCTCGGCTGCACCTCCCAGCTCTGCTGCAGCCTTCCTGCACTGCCTCTGCCAAGTCACTTCACCTCTCCATGCCTCAATTCCTCATCTGAGAAAGACAATATCACTTCTTTTTTCTCATCCCACACCAGGTTTGTGTCTATAGACAGGAAGATGTTTTTAGGCCAGGGTAATTTCTTACTACCTGTTTCTTGCCCTGCCTAAAACAATGGGGCTTTGGTTTGTAAGAGCATTTAGGTAACAGAAGAATTTAGCTCATAACAAGAGTACTTGTCCAGATCTGCATATCCTCTGGGTTTGTCTTAGCTTCCTCATGGCCAGAACTGTTGGAACAGTTTTAATCACTCTGTGAATATACTTGACAGCTTTGAATGAAACCCAAACCCAAATTGAAAACTGATTTGAATTGTTATTTCTTTTCAAACCCAGAACTGAACCTACCACTTTTACTTTGAAGACTATGTGGGACTCAAAAAAATCCCAACCAACAGAACAAAACTTTCTCTGTAGCTGGACCAAAACTCAACTAAAAAAAATGTCTGGTTTGACTCTATAACAAATTTACTTCCTTGATGATTTCAGTTCCCTGTTATTCATCGTGTCATGTTAGCCAAAGTTATTAGGAAATACACCATTATTTGTGTAAAAATTAATAGTTCCTGAAAGCTTTAAAGTCCTTGGCATAAATGGTTACTTGGTAGAAGCTTGTAACGAAATGTCATGGTCACTTGTACCCAGTCTTCCATTTAGAAAACTTTGATCGACTAATTGGAGAGAATGTATAACTTAACCAGGAAACAACCTGTAGATGGCAAGCAATTCTCCAAAACCAGCAAAAGAGAAAAAATAACAAAGGGCAACCTGACAGAAATGCTGTTTCACTCAGATTTTCCAGCAGAGTTGTGGATGCTGATGTGCCTGAGTTGCTGTGCTTAGACTTGAGTTTCTCTCAGTTTTGGTTAAGAAAAAGGTAAAGAGAAGCTTGGGATGTTGTGTTCCAGGCAGTGAGGTGAGCAGAGACAATGAAACTTGGAATTTCTTCCCTCAATTCAGTTACAATTTTTGACCAGATCTTATGATCCAGCCCAAAGTACACATTATGTTTTGTCTTGTGGTTTTCTTAGTTTGATTTTGAAATTAAAAATCCTGCAGTCAATGAAGAATCAAAACATTTTACTTTGATTTCATGAGGTGTTGGTGTTACTTACCAGTCAGTCTTGTGTATTTAGTTGTGTGTACAGTTTCCTTATGTACTTTGATCTCTGCAACTGCAGACAGCCACTGTCAGAGCCAAAATTGTCACAGATCATCTCACACACGAGACAGGCGTGCACGCGACGGTGCTCTTCTTGGAAACCTTCTGCCTGCTGCTGTTTTCATAACCATAAAATCAAGGCTGTGTTGAGTGAACAGGACAGCCTTGTTTTAGACTGGACACGGAGAGAAAAGAAGAGAGAAGAAACAGGCCTGGGAAAAGCCCAGGTATGCCAAATGCCTGCAATTACCTGCCTCTGCCCTTCCTTTCACCATCTGTGAACAAGTAGTGACGGGTGACTGCAACGACTGGAGCTATTAACCTACAGCTCAGATGAATTAATTCCATTTTAACTGGAAAAAAATGTTCCCAGACATTCAGAGCTAGGCCAGCAAAATTAAGCAAAAGTAGGAGAATAGAGAAAAAAGGAAAACAGAAAAAAAAAACCCTCATATTTTCTTCATTCTTACTGTCACACCTCCAGAGAGCAACTGTAATCCCAGCCCTATCTGAGCCTTCCGCAGCCACCAGAACAAGCGTCTGGTTGATGTGACAAGGCAGCCAGCAGGTCAGGAGCAGTGAAGCACATGTGTTCCTGTGCAGATTATCTCCTGTGTAATATTTGAGATTTTTTCCCCTAGATGGGGCTGTAAAACACATTGCCCACCACAAAGCAGGTAAAAAGAAGGAGCAGTTTTCTTTTCTACAGGACAAGCTTATTGGACTGCTCTTTGGGTGCAGTGTGTTATGGTTAGTTTTGCCGTGCCAGAAAAGACACGTACAGACTACATCTGCACATGGCATGACAACCCCAGCTCCTGTTGCCTTTCCGCTGCTGAGGATAGAGAAGACTGAGACTAAAGGTGAATCCCTGCTCAGGTGCTGTTCATGCCTCAGATGGAAAAACAATCAGACAAGATCATTTGAGACACTGCCTTAGGGAAATAGGTTTGTAGAGGCAGTAACAACTGTCTGCCTCCTAAGGAAACCACGGCCGTTTGTGAAAGCATAAAGCCCATCTTCCCTCCACATCCTTCCCTCCCACACATCCAGCTTCGTGGCAGCTCTGCCAAACCTCTGCTGTGTACAGGGCTGACATGGCCAGACTCAGAGCCCTGTGCACGCAGCCCAGTGACAGAGATAAGGCCAATGATGCTGGAGCAGATGTCTTCTGTCTCTCTGGTTCCCATCCTTGTTTGTTTGTTTCCATGACCCGTAAGCTGTTTCCACTCCACTAAGTGACTAGTGAGTTACCACAACACCCCGTGCTGGGAAGATAAAGGCAGTATCCAGAGCATCCTGTGATCAAATGTACCCAAACACCTGATAAAATCCCCCCTCTCTCTCTCCTGCTCTCAGGCTGTCCCTCCTGCAGGCGTCTGCTTACGTGGTCATGTTTGAAACCGTCTTCGGTAACACCTATGTGGAGACTGGCTGGCGTGGTCTAAATCCTCTACAATAATTCTCTGGTCCTCCCCCTCTTCTATTCTGAATGGTGAAGATGGGGTCACTGTCTTGCAAAAATAAGCCAAAGTGGATCAGGTGATGATGTAGGATTAGGTGCGGTTCCCCACTGGGTGTCAAATCCCAGCACACCCACTGCTAGCCCATTATATTTTAATGGCAGGAGGACGATAAGTCAACACTTCAAAGAGAGAAAGAAGGCTGGGGAGAGCTTCCTGGATTCCTCTTTAAAGTGAAGACAGAATCAGCCTTAATTGAAGTGACTTCTTATCTGTTTCCATCATTTTTGTTTCATGGAAGTGGGAGGTTAAAATGGACAAGAAGAATAGCACAGGAAGAGTCTGAGAGAGAAAACAGCCTTTCCCTGTTGCTGCATGTCCCCTTTGTGATTTTCTTCCTTTCCCCACATGGATAAAATGACACAAACCTGCCAAAACCTGCACAGATTCTTATCTCCACCCTCCATTACCAGAGGTTTGTCCTTCGCAGTTTGCCAGACCCTGTGTTCTGCCTTTCATAAAATCACAGAATCATTTAAGTTGGAAAAGACCTTTAAGATCATCAAGTCGAACTGTTCACAGCAGGGACTGGAAGAAGCTCAATGAATGAGCCAGGTACAAGGAATCTGTTCAACCATACAGTTAAAAACCATGGGAGATGACCTCTTTAGAATCTGCTGCCACCTAGACAAACTCAATTTGGCATATATGTCATTGTGCAGTCACCATTTTTGGTGCTTAGGTTGTACCTCAGGTAAATTTGCAAGGACCTCAGCTGAGAGGGAAAAGCATTGGCTTTACCAATAGCAAAAGTAATAGCCAAGGGAAGAATTGCAAGGATTTATGCTGCACAAATATTTTCTCAAAGCCTCAGAGGCTTTTTTCACTGAGGGAAGAGGCGCATTTTCTTTAAGTTTGATGGTATGGGAAGTAAAATGACAAAGTCAGAGAAGATGGAGTTGTAAAAGTATGTGGTGAGAGGTAAATGTTGGCTTCTCCCCATAACCTTTATTGTGGCCTGCTCACACTTGTTCACACAACAAACTTGTCTCCACTAGGTTTTCACCTCAGGCCAGGTGCCTCGTGACACTGAACCCCAAAGAGGAACATCATGTTTTCTTCCAATGAAGGCATAGCCTGAACTTCTATGTACCCTTCCTGACCTACAACTGGATGCAGCACTCTGGGCAAGAAAAATAAGAACAAAAAACAAAGGTAGGCAAGAACCTAATGTCTCTGCCACAGACTAGCTTCAAGCTCATCACTTACTGTGCCAGTAAAGCATAGTTTCCCTTATATCCTTCTTTTTTTTAAAGAAAAATCTTTCATTTAACATCCAAAGCCAGATTTATGAACAACTATTATACCCTAAAGGTAACTGTTTCTGTCCTGTAATAGACATAGGTGGTGAGATCATGCTTCTGTTTCTGCTGCACTAAGCTTGGCAGAGGCATGGATTAAGAAATATTAAAAAAGAGATTTTTGTGTCTCTTGTATCTTTTGTGTCTTCCTTTGTCATACACAGAAAACATGTATACTCTGTTACTTGGAAGAAATGTGAAGGTTAGGACCTGTAGCTCCTGGGATAAAACACTCTGGTATGAAGAAAAAAACATGATGATAAAAGGGTCGGGGCGAGGTGAGTCAAGTGTGCAGTCAACATACAGCTCTCAAAGAATTAGAAAACTACCTTGCTGAAAACTGAGGTCAGGAAATAAGAAAGTATCACTGACTACACTTCCAAACTACCATGAAATAACTGAAGCACCACCTTCAGAAGTGGAGCTGGGTAAAGGAAAAGCCAATAAAATGTCAGAAGGTTTTACTTTTAGATTGGTTTTGAAAGGAAATGAAACTTGTGAGTCTGTCCTTAATGTGTCTCTGGTCATGATATGAAATACATGATAGTATTTCCCAATAATCTTTAAGTCTGTCTGCTTCTTCCAACCAAATTTAGCAGAGATGTGAAAGGTTCTTGCCTATTTCTTGAACAAACATCACTGGCAAACTGTTCATAGAAGGACTGCCTGGATATTTCAACCTTACCTATTGGAAAATCCAGATTAGCATGCCACCCTTGAATCACAAATTTGTAGGATGTCATTGAATGTGATACTCATGGCACAATCTGTTTTGAACTAACACAGACTTAGATCATGAAATAAGTTCTCCATAATGTCAGGGGTTTGTCCTTAGTGAAGACAGCTAAAGGTCAGAGTAGCCAAAGCCAGTTCTGGATAAATGGAACTGGGAAACACCATAAGTGAAATAAACGCAAAGTGAATCCTCGATATCAGGGAAAACAAATATACAAATCCCCCAAGCCCAGTAAAACATGCACAGTGGAGAAAGAATCATAATTTCATTGCTACATACTCGTGTTATACAACTTTATCAGGTTTTGTAGTGCAAGAAGCCATATAGGACTAGACTGCACACATTGACACACCCAGGGTACACACCCTGCTTAGAAACTCAACATGTCTTACAAACTCTTACAAATTCTTCCACTTCTAGAAATAAACTGGTAACAATGAAGCCACTCCTCACCGAGACAGACTGGACACTCTACACACTTCCTAATCCAAGCTGTGGGTTTGTTCAAATCCCTCTCATGGAGCATCTGGACTGACAATGGTTATGTAGGCAGTTCCCTAGAGCTGAGGAGACCTGACGCTAGCTTTCCATTGAACTCATTGGACTTCAGTGGTGATTTGTATGAAATCTAGGTGTTAGACTGGGAAAAAGCAATAGGCATGCGCTACTTGGTGTAGCATAGGTGTTGGGTGGGCACGATTCATAGTGGCACGGACAAAGGAAAATGAAAATAAAAAGGGCAGAGTGTTCCGATATTAAATTATTCCATTTTACGCTGCTGATGCAATCCGAGCAAACCAGCAATTTCCTTTTGGCCTCTGCTTTATGAGCGATCCTATTCAAGCTTTGATAATAAAAGGAACACAGGTGGGTAATTAAGGAGGTGTGAAACTGAAACGAATAGCCAGCTTTCTGCTGGTGCTTTTCGCAATGTGTTCTGGAAGGCTATCTGCATCCAAGTGCTGAGTGATTGAGTGACCTCACAGGCTGACTTGGGGACTAATTTTCTTCCAAAACAGAACAAAACTCAAAAGCTTTCCGTAAAAATTTTGCTCTAAAAATTGCTGACACTTTTGCCGTTCTGAGAACTGTTCAGGGACAACACCACCTCACTCGTAATCATGCTTTTCATAGATCACAGCAGAGCACAGAGACAACCATCCTGGCTCACACCAGAAGTCCATCCAGCACAAGATGCCCCTGGCAGTATCAGCAGTGGATGTTTAGTGAAGAGCGGAATAGGGCACGTATAGAGTGATCCTCCCCTTTGCATTGCCCCTCAGTTCTTGGTTTACAGACTTCCTGGAGAGGTTGCCTTTTAACTAGCATTTAACAGCCTTCTTTGGAGCTCTCCTCCACAACTCAATGGGAATACACCATTCACACACCAGTAAGGATGAAACTCAGGAGCCCTCACTCCAAAAACACAGATCCCTCATCAGAAGTGTAGTAACCACGGCAGTGTAAGAGCAGAGAAAGCCTTGCAGTTACAGGCCCCCAAAGAGTCTGAAGCTCTAACTAGTACAAGGGCACTCTTTACACAGGACTAAACCATGCAGTTAACATTTTGATTTACCTAACCTCATAAATACATATATTTTTAACACATGTAATATGTTTTTAATATATATTAACAGATAAAGTTCTATCAGTATGTTTAATTATATTACATATACTACCTAAATATTACATATTCACACAGGTAACAAGAGAGTGCTAACTGCTTTTTTAGCTTTGTTGAAAAGACTGACAATGAACAATGTATTTCATCCATCTCACACATCAGTTTTCATCCATATGAATTTTTCTAATATTCAAGTCCAACTAATTTAATTTGAAAGTATATTTGAAAGTATATGAGAAGTGTGTGTGTACAGCCAGGTGAAGGAGAGAAGCAGGTTGACCTTTGGTTCCCATGCTTTTATCCTCATCCGATTAAACTCATGGACAGTTCAGTAGTATGATGCCCATACACACTGCTACCAAAACATGGAGAACTGCAATTAAATAGCAAGATGGAGCCTCCTGACTTCTGGAAAGGGCAAGTTTGTTCGCTTCTTTTCCTTGGTCTATTTTGGTCCATGTGAAAACAAATCTAAGATCACTGGTGCGTAGCTTACAGCCTCCCTAACCATTTCTCACATTGATGGACACCATAGGACCAAGAAAGAGAAAAGGAAAGGAAGCCTGAGCATTTAGAGAGCTAGATCCTTAAAATAAAATAAAATAATTCCATGCGTAGCTTCCATCTGACTTACAGGGCAAAAGTATTTATGTCCTGTTAATTTCTGCATTCACAACTAACATTCCATGTCTTTTGTATGTTTTATTAGAAACCGTGATCCAAACTCTGCTTTGTTTTTTCCACTGTTATTTCAGTGGAATATTTCACTGTTATTTTGATATTTTGCTGGTTTTTCTCTAGTGTTTTTTGTTTGTCTTCCTGAAATGTCTTCGGGATGCAGCAAAGTTTCTAAGCCACAGAAATAAAGCTAGACAGCAAAGCAGGTGTCTGGCTCTTCCTTCTGGTTGTATCTAACTTGCTGGCATCCTTTTCCAGGGATAAATTTTGAAGCTAGCTGATCAGAGTCAGGTAAAAATTTGCTATGTGTTCTGTCCCTCCTGTCCATGGCTTAGGAGTGATGGTTTTAAATGAGGAAGTCATGGTTGTAATCAAACCAACCAAACCACAGTGATACATCCACAGGAAACACAACTTCAGAGTGCATATCCCTGTTGCCAGTGATAATTATCAGGACTTCTAAAAATATATGGATGTATGTGCTTTGGTCTTTCTTCCTCACCCCAGTCCTTGCAAATTGGCACCTCCTCCATTTCTGGAAAGGTCTCTCATATATAACAAAATGAGTACAAGAATGCTGTTCCCCTGCACGTCCTTCTCATCACCTGAAGTGTGGAAAGCTGGGTAATTACAAAGTGACCCCAATGGCTCCACAGAGAACCATAATCATGAGCTTAAGTCCATTTAGGAAGCCTGATACCAAATATCCGACTGAGGCACAGTAAAACCAAAATTCCCTGCCGACTATCTCTGCTCATAAAAGTGATTTAGATTGGTTCTCCCTGTACATGAGTTCTCTGCTGGCCGTCTGAAACAATTAGCAAAGCAAATAATAGATTGCAATGTTTTTCTTTCCATCCAGGTTCGTGCTTTATATGAGTGAACAGTTAAAACATACATCTTAAAATGTACAATTCTGGAACCTCAGAAGCCCCTTAGCTGCTGAGTGAAAAGGAACCAGCAAAGCTCATTTGCAAGGAAGAGCAACAAAAGTCTTGCCACTCCTGACGGAGATGCTCAGTTAAGGGTAGGAACTGCAAACTGAACTCACTAGATCCTCAGCTCCTGTGTGACCATCCCAACTGACCTTATCAACTCAATATTTTTGATTTTGCAAGGCAAAAAAATGGGAAAGGGCTGAGCTGTTAACCAGATCCAGTTTTATTCCTTTTCTGTGCTCCTAACTTGATTTTCATTCCATAAAATAAAAGCAATTTATCAAATTCTTCTCAGCTGCATGCTGATGCCTGGCTGTACACATGGTCTCGGTACCTGGAGAGATCTGGGCACTACTTATTGGACTCTAACCTGAACCCTAACCCCAACACTTGGGTGCTGCAATGCCATTTTCCAGCTTCTGTTATGAGCTCCAGCTTTCTGCACAGGCTTTCACGCAGCTGTGGCTGTGTCGAGCCCATGCTATGGCCAGACCAGCCCTCAGCCGTGCACGGGAGAGCACACAGACACAGCCAAGCATGTTTATCACCCCTCCTGGGCTCTCCTTCAGCCTTGCAGGGCACACAGACAATTGACTTTCCTCATGTTTCAGCATGTCATGTAGTAAATCCTGTTAAGGACGCAGGGTCTCTGAGCTCTCCACAGATGTGGAATATCACCCAGATCCAGAGCAACATGCAGATTCCCCGTGTGTTTGTTCGTGGCTTCTACAGAAATTTAGCAGCCAAATTCATGCTAGGCTGAACTCCTAAAAACATAAATAGATTGGTTGATACATCTGTTAAGCCTCAAAGGGCAAACAACAGAGGCTGTTCTCCCCTGCAGAAATTGTTTCAAGAAGTGCGGCATCGTGTCCCTTGGGACACGAGGATCTCCTCACATCTGGCATGGAGCTTTGCGGCAAGGAGGAGGCAATCCAGAAGTGAGTGACTGCCTTGGTGCTGAGAGGAGCACAGGAGGAGGACAGAGGAGTCTCAGGCTCAGAGAAGCCCCAAGTGCACCAATGTGACTGGACAGACACAAAAGCCAGGGCTGGCACAACCACAGGCAGCCAGCTGAGGTTATTTACACTTCACTTGTGTTGTTGCTGGTTTACTGTTCAAAGTAACAGCAAAGAATATTGTTGGCCAGGCAAGAGCCTGAGGGATTTACATTCTGCTGGCGTAACACAGGTGGTGCATTCTGCTAAGTGATGTGAACTAAATAGCCCCACGAAATCCCCAGATCTTCTGTGGATCATGGGGAAAGCCTCAGGAGCTTTGGAGCGTTGGCAAGATAAATTGCAAGAGGACCAAGTAGAGAGTAGCACAAAAACATAGCCATAATTGTACTCTATTTATTTGCATTCTCTTTGAAAAATCAGAGGCTTCCATTACCTAGGAAGAATATGGAAAAAATTTGGGCAGATCCCTAACTGTTGCACAAAGTCTCCACCATCATGAAATCTCCAGGGTCTTTATCCTTTGGCAAAGGCCCTGGTAAACATGTTGTACCGATTGACTGCTGTAAACAAAGCTGAGTCTTGCTTTCAAGCAAGACAAATATGAAATGCAAGTTAGGTAGATTCCTGCTAGTCAAACCTGATTCCTAGGAGGGATGGGGGAAATGCAGAAAGGAAGATCCTTGTCAGAGCAAAGATGAATATCTTGCATGTGAATATGTCAGATCCTTGAGAATCCAACCTAGGAACTATCAAGTTTCCAGTCACATCATCAGTGCTTACTCTGGAGTAAAAATTAGTGACTTTTTCCATTAAATTCTATTGATCTATTTCTCCAACAAGAAGCTTCTTCATCTAAATCACTGGTTTATTGTGCCTCTGATTGTTTAAGAGGATGTCATGGGAGCCATTGAAGAATCACTTAAAACACTATTCATCTTGCCACACATAGGCCAACTATGTTTCCATTCGAAGGCTTGCTGCACCAATTTAATCTTTCAACATAGAGTGGCGTTTGTTTTCAAAATTGAAATAATCTGTGTATGTATTTTACGTGTTCACAGACTCCTGCAGAAAGACAGCTAAATCACTCTGCTTTTCAGGTATTGAGGCCTGAAATGCAAAGGGAGTATTAACTGAAGAAATCCACATCCAGTGGTCACAGCTTTCTAAATGGGTTACGGGTACATGATGCTTTTGCATCAGCAGGTGTAAACAGGATATGGCTGTTTACCTGCATCCTCACAGATGGCTCACTCAGGGCCTAAAATAGAATCCACTTTGTACTACTGACCCTTTTCCTAAGGCTTACAAATTAGCACTTTTGCCAGCTCAAGTAGCACATATTTTTGTTTTGACCTTGGGAGGTATACTCTCTGACAGTCAGTGATGCCCACGGTGTATTATGAGTGTGAAAAATAAATGAACAGCCAGTCCTAGAAGCAGGCAGGGTTCACTGTGCACTTTGTTGTAGGAGATTATGTGAGGTACTTCACTGTTTGGAAGTGAGACTCCTTCCAGAAAATGTCACAGAGCATTCGGGATGAGAAAGCAGTTCAGATAAAATATGGTGTGAGAGACAGTCCTCCTAAAACAGGGATATAGATCCCTTACAATGCCATTCTTTCTGGCAGCATCACCACAAAACTTTGGAAAAGAACAATTTTCTGGTTCTCCTCAGCTTAACAAGCGACAGAACATAGTCCTCCTACCTATCTGTGCACATTTTGTACTTCAGGAGAGACAATGATATCACAGCCTTGGAAAACTAACATCACATGAAACAGAAATAATCTCCTCTACTCTAAATCTCATACCCCAGGATCTCTGAACTAAATTATATTATCATGCTGTCCAAAAATGTCTAAAAGTATTTCAGGGATTTCACTGAGAAATTAGAAATAGACATTCTTTTCCCAAATCATCTATGTCCCAAATACCACTAAAAAGCAGCAAAGTGATAGAAAAAAAATAAGGAAAAGAACAAAAACACTGTCTTCTATTGTGCTGGCACTTTATTCTGGAGAGGGATATGTTCAGAAACCTTCAAGTTTGAGAAAGAAACATTTCACATCTTCCTTTCAAAGTACCATGGGGTTTTGACATTTTTAAAATCTTACATTCTACAAGGTTTTAAGAGTCAGAAATGAAAAGAAATAGTGAAGTAAATGCTTCCATTTGTCCCTAAAAAACCTTACTTCCCAAATTCTTTCACAAAGAATTTGCTATTTCAAACTAGAATTAACAAATCTCTGAAACTTTTTCTTCTCTGCTTGATATTACAATGTAAAATATGGTCTCTTACAAGCAGATTAGGAGAACATTCCTCTAAAGGGAGCTGTAGCTCTTCAACACCTAAGAGTCAGTCCCACCAGGAGTGCCAGAGCCCAATGCAGAAAGAAGGGGCATATTCAAATGCATCACTTTTTCCACTGTTCAGCTTTTCTTGGATTGTTATGTGGATTTTCACTAGGCTTCCAAGTTTGGAGAACTTTTATTATTGTTATAAAGTATGCTCGTGAAGTGGGTTTTCTAACCCTTTCATGCCAGACGTTTGGCTAAATTCAAGCAGAGGATCAGTTTGGTATCTGACACATTGTCTCGTGGGAAGCATATCCTGCCACAGACACAGGAATAGATGTTGTCATCAGATAGAGCCATTCCTCCTCTATGCTTCTAGCAGAGCTACCTGTTTTTAATAATGACATTTGAGGAAAACATCTGTGTTACCTCGCCATGTGACTGAGTTCAAGAGAACAAGCCACATGCTGCAAACATTTCTTGGAATTGGGAACTACTGTTCTATTCAGCATCCAGCTGGAGGTCGATATTCCCAAATACTCACGAGCATAGGTCAGCAAATGCCTGTCTTTCATCTAGAAAATCTGATTCCTGTGTCATCGAGGCCAGGCAGGACTCAAGACCATTTCTCTGCCATCTATGCTTTCAGACCTCAGATGGCTATGAGACAGCTCCAGCTGAATAAGGGGGCTAGTTTATAAATAACACAGAACCATCACTGAAGTATGAGTTGAATCCAGAAGTTATTAATTAGTCTGATTTTAGTCTGTTTAGTAATAGTCCCAGCAAGTTCTGTAATGAATTTGCTGTGTAACTGGGGGCAGAAAGAGGTGTCAGCTCATCCCAGCATTAACCAAGGCTTAATACTTTGTGAACTGAACATCTCCAGAACAATGACAAGATTATTCAGCTCATTTAATGGAAAGCAACAGCAATCATCACCATTCTGGGAGAATCCAGAACTGTACAGGACAGAACCACACAGCAGCCTGCAAATTTCTAATGCAACCACTATTGAAATTCCGAAATGTTCTGTTTCCTAACTTATGACTCAGGGAAGA
Source organism: Campylorhamphus procurvoides (assembly GCA_013396655.1). Taxonomy (NCBI): domain Eukaryota; kingdom Metazoa; phylum Chordata; class Aves; order Passeriformes; family Dendrocolaptidae; genus Campylorhamphus; species Campylorhamphus procurvoides. Next base: position 752,129 of record WBMV01003388.1, on the reverse strand, counting down.
TCATGCTTTAGCATCTGTCCTATTTCTGATCATCTCTTGGCACCGGCCAGACTTACACTCAGGCAGCATCTCCATGGAGTTTGTTTTCCTTCCAGTCTGCAAAGGAACAAAAGGAACATTGGAGAGAATTATTGTTATTTTTGCATTCTTCTGCAACTCAATATACTTCCTATCTCCAAAGCTCTTTATAAAACAATGGATTTTCCAGTACATTAGGACTTGCTGCTAGCCCAAGGATTTTCGCTGCTCCTGGCAGGCCGCTGCATTGGCGGAGTTCCCTCTGCATCCTCGACCTGCTGCTGATTGATCCCTGTAATCCAATCCATTTTCAACAAGCCACTTCAGCTCCAATAAAAACAAGGAGCTTTGCTGATTGCTCATTTCAGCTGCAGCTGTTGGAGCCACAAATCTAAAGAGAAATATTTAAAGTCTATTTGTAAAAAATCTACTGGTAAAAATAAAAAGATTCGTTGCTTTTATTCAATTGCACTCAGAGGGAAAGTAATTACAGCTTCTTTTTATGTGTGATATCTTCCTTATTATTTTATCCCTGTATACCTCTCTTGGTGTGATTGTGGCACTCCTCTCAGTAAACAGGTGAGGAAATGTTACAACTGAATTCCCCCAGGCTTTGGAATATGTAAGCATGAAATAGCTTGTATAACATGAATGATGCAAACATTTCATAAACTTTAGATCTGTAATTTAGAAGGGACTGTTCTAATCTGCCCCTCTTACAAAGAAGCAGACAAATAAAAATCCCATGTCATTCAAGAATTCTTGCACTACAATTACACATTCTATCTGAAATAAAAATTATTACAAGATACAAATCCTGAAATCCAGACACCAAACATGAGACAATTCCAATGCTTTTGGGTACATTATTCCAGTTGTGCAATTACCTGCAAAACTGAAGTTCTGCATTTTATTTGTAGACTGAATTTGAGGAGCTGCAGCTTCCAGGTATGGGATCTAGTAAGGGGTTTTGATGGTGTGATTGCCATAGACTAAAGCAGTTATTCCATGTCATTAATAAAAGAGAAAGTTCAGACAGCTTATAGATCAAGTCATCTATTCTGGGAAAATACTTCTGAGAAAAACCAACCCTTTCTCTCTCGTTTGTAAAGAATGTTCTCTTGATTCGGACCAACATGGCTCTTCTCGTATCTTCTCCATCCTTCTATAATTGCATTTCTGCTATTAATATTTGCAGCTTCACTGGTTTTTGTAAGGCTGCAGGCACAAATAAGGACTGTGATGGGATCTCCCAAAGCAGAAGCCCTACTTTGAAGGCAGCATGTTCCACAAACACTTCTAGCACTGTTAGTCATAAACAGAAAGCTATCATAGGCTGATCTTTTCTTTAAAAAGTAGTAGAGAGACATCTACAACAGATAACTACAACTATGGTAAAATCTGTTTGAGCTATAATGTTTTCCAAGTTATTCATGGATTACTTTGGTTCACTGCAGTGGTTAGTGGCCTTTGGCTAATAGTTTAGTTGTCCTTTTGTTTACAGCTGTTGTCTGCAATAGCTAATTTTACTATGGAGAGCAAGGAGGCAGTAGAAATAGAAAGTGTGGGCTGGAGAATTGTATTGGGAAAACTACAAGAGCCAGCAGAATTTTTTTCATTGAGCCTTATATGCTAAATTTGGCACAGCACTGGCTTAATGAAATTTTATTGATTCCAAGGCAAGCTTCCAATGGAAATCTGCCCAGATTCCTGAGGGTCTCTGCTGAGCCTGGAGACCTTCGATGTGCTGATCCTTGGCTGTAGCCTTTCTGTTAATGGGTCTGTCCTTCAGACAGGGGATCAGGAAAGCCCCAAAGAAGCTGCTCTGTAGAACTATACTCCTCTCAGCACTGCTGCTGCCATTTGCTCAGAAACTAAAGAGATGATAATTTCCCAGAGCACTTGTAGGGTCTGAGAACTTCTGGCTAATTAAGAATTAAACAGAGAATAGTTTCTGGTCCTATTTAGGCAAATATTTGTGGAGAAATTAAAAAAATGAGGAAGTCCTTACAAGCTCAAAAGTTCTGTCCTTCAACATCAGTGTAGCTCAGAGGAACAATAAATCAAAGTTTAACAAAATATTTTGTTTTGGAAAAGGTAGAAAGATGGAGAGCTGGTCACCCAAAGACACAAAAAGGAGCATCTCAGACAGTTTTCTTGCAAAGATGATGTTTTCCAATGTGCATGTCACTATCAGATAAACTAGAGCAGGAGAGAAGGATATAATCCTGCCTACTCAAATTCACAGCCAAGAAGGCTTTTTAAAAAAATGGGTAATGTTTTACAAGAACACCTGTATCAGTAAAATAGTTACTTAGCAGCCTTGAAATACACTCAGTAGATGCCATGTACCCATTCATGAACAGAAATTAAGTAGTAAAGAGCTCAGGTTATCCAGAGAAATTCACCACAGTCAGTTACATGCACTCAAAGCTTTCAAATGCTAAGAAAGTTCTGATGTTGTTTTCTTCTTTTTTTAAAAAAAAAAAGGACTCTCAAGGGTCCAGCCTGAGGAGCTGGGAGGGTTGTTTTCCATTTGCATCTTTGGGATCCACCCAAGACTTAGCTCCCTTTGACCATAAAATGAATGTTTATTGGTCAGGGGAAGGAATTCATCAGGTCACCCTGCCCTCAACTACACATTTCCTCAGTTACATTATATCAAGAATTAATTTCTCTAACCCCCTTCTGAAGTATGATTAGTGTAATCAGAATGGGAAGAGCACTGCATAACTGGAATTATGGCAATAACCTTCACTTAATTGAATATCTTCTCTTTTAAAGAGCTCCAGGATAGGGGATGAGCTTTTGAACAGACATGGCAGCATCGAGGTCTATCACTGTGCAATGTAGTTTTATTGTGGCACTCCCACTAATTTTCATCTCTCTAATGATATCTTCTCCATGTTGGGCTCAGAGGGACTTCTTTCTGCAGAACTCATGAAGCTTCAAAGGAAAATATGAGTTCAATTTCTTGGAGGATTGCAGTTCTCCTAAATTAAATTTTTATCCTTGTGAAGAGTTTAATCCAAAGGGTAGTTACGGGAGAATTTGCTGCTGTGGAGAAAGTCACCACAGCACCTAGTCATCACTTCACACGGAATTTTCAGTTCAGGTGCCCTTCATGAGCTGAGACACAAATTAAGGCTTACCCTTGCCCATCCTTTGTGTAAACAGAAATGTATTCCTAGGATTTTTCACCCAAGTAAATCAGGTTTTCCTGCCAAAGGGGTATTCAAGTATTCCTTGCTGTTTCCAGGCCTCACAGGAAAAAAACTAGACAACACAACAATCAAACACAACCATTACCACACAGTGCAGATCCAGTTCTATGCAAAAAAATCCCACCTGTTACAGTAAACAGCCACAAAGCAGCAGATGTCACAAAGATTTTCTTCCCGCATTTTCTAGAGCTCATAGGAGCCCTCCATCTGAAAGCAGGGAACCTGGGGGTTGAGTCCTGTGCAGTAAGAAAACATCTAAGTCTCCACAGCACTGGTACCCAAGAGCTGGCAAGTGAAATTGGCTGCAGTGGAGTGTTTTTTGGGCAGCCTCACATCAGATGGCTCACAGGCCAGGGACACCCTTCCAGAACACCCATCACATCTATTCTGTTCACATTTCACTTTCTTGAATGGGGTTAACTCCCCTCACCTCTGTGACCTCATAATCTTGTTCTACCTTGTCTGTGTTTCCTTAAACTCATAATTTAAAAAGCTCTTTAAGCAGCTGGCTCTTCCACAGCAGGAGGAGGGAGGGTAAGCAAAGCTGAGGCTGGAGCAGCAAAACAGCCACTTGGGCATATCCATTTTGTCTTGCCAGATTTAAAGAGGCAGCACTGGCCTGCAGAGCTTGAGAGGAGGGACAGCTTTCACATGGCTGATTCAGCAGAGCTGCAGGTTTGGGAGATCAGGAAGAAGGAAGAGAGAAATGTCAGACTAAAGGTTGTGTGCCCGGCTTTTCTGTGCCTGCACACTGGATTCTGCCAAGTTTTGTAGCAGAGACTGATCCACTAGCCTGGAAGGTGAATATAGATCTGAAGAACCCCAATTTATTTCAGATCAGCTAAGAAAACAGATTACTGTTAAACAAAGGGGTTTTTTTTATATACCATCTCTATGGCATAGGCAGCTCCCAGCTGATGAGGATTAAGAGAAAGTCAACTTCAATGAAACCACCCAAAAGTCCCTAAAGGTTTCAGACCATTGCCTGGTGCAAACTGCAGGCCATACTGAAGCTTGGCTTAAATAGGGTTTATGCAGAGGTGGAGAAGTGGAGGACATTAACTTGGGAGAGTTCCACCAGTTAAGCTGGAGACTCCCATTAATGGTATCAGTGTGTACGCAAAACAAAGTTTGCCTTTAGAGACTGTCCTCATAGATGTGATAGATGATAATTAATAAAGGCAGGTGGTTTAGGTGTAGACCCAAGCCCCCTACTATCAGAGCACCACTGCATTCAAGAGAGTTACTTTGACCCTTGAGGTGGAGTAAGATGGTTCCTATTTGCTTTCCAATAAAAATTACTTTAGAAAGCTAGTCCATCATTGTTCTCCTGTTGGCAAACATGAAAGCTTGTGCTCAGCACTGGGGCAAGATGCATTATAGGAAGAGCTCAGAAACACTGGTGTAGGAGTTGCTATAAAGCCAACAATGTTGCTACAGTTCTGGGCCCCTACAGTAACATTTCCAAAGAGGGAACTGACTGTGCAGTGTGGCCCATCAGCATCACCAGTTTTTTGGCAGAAAGTCCAACAGACACCCCCATTCAAGGTTTAATGAAGCCTATGCTTTCCATGTCCTCTGTGCCTTGTCAGTCCTGCTTCTTTTCCTCCTAAAACTCACATCCTGACCTCTACATTTATTACTTTTTGGTTTTAATTTTCATACTAATTTCTCCCTCATTCTTCTGCACAATATACCATATGTAATGAGCAATGCGCAATCCCCAGACCCAGATTTTGCTGTGATGCAAAGTTGATGTCATGCTTATATTCTAGATGGATTAATTAGTCTGATCCCATGCCACACTCAGTACATCTATGTACTGTTGCTTTGTATGGTGTGGATATACTCAAAGAGGCCAAAACATTTCACTGCCCAAATCTGTGGCCAGCCTGGGGATGGATTTCATTCATCAGCCGCTTCAGAGAAGTCAATATTCTTTACAGCCTCAAATTTCTGTTGAAAAGCAAGAACAGAAGCTGCTTAGGAGAAGTTGCTTGAAAAGCAGCAATCAGGGAGAAGGGATGGGGCACAGGAGATGAGAGCAGGGTCACAAGATGGAGTAGGTTTAGGTATTACTGCACATGTTGAAACTGACAGCATAATGCGTGTCACGTAATTCAGAAATGGTGCCATTTCCTTGAAAATCAGAAGCTAATATATGCAGCCCTACACTGTGCAAAAATCGATCTTTCACATTCCCTTGGGAAAGAAAACCCCCATGCACTGTGATTTATGGCAGAGGAAAAGAAGCTTAGATTTTCTTTGACTTCATGCAGTACTCCTTGCACATGTCTAATGTACTGCCTGAAGCTACGTTTCTCATGGAAGGTGAGTGTGTGTGTGTGTCAGCACTGTCCCTAAAAGAGACTAAAGAGTTTTTCCTGTGCTATCAGCTTTTTCATTTTTTAATTGCTATTTCTTGCTTTTCTCTTTTAATCTCTTTTAATTCTCTTTCAATCTACATGCAGTTTAATTTATACTGATTTAAGATGCTTGGACACTTTTTGATGATAAACATGTCTAGTGAAATACCCATGAAGAGTGACTTTGCTTTATGGTGGGAGATACGAGTGTTCTGAGTTTGACCCCAGGGGCCACATTTAAAGGTAAGAGAATAAAGACCTTAATTGCAGTCAATTGTACCCTTGATCTTTCTACTGTGCTGGCCCACAAAAGAGCAAATGATGACAAACCTGTTGATTTCTGTGACATAAATAAGACCATATTTGTGGACATTTATAAAGTAGTCATTTCCATTTTGTCTAGCTAGAATCACAGAGATCAGCAGGATTAGCAATATAGGTGCATGAATGGCCTTCCAGTAGCACTAATAAAAGCAATGCTCTGAAAATCCGGAAGCAGACACGTAATCACTGCTGGTCACTCCTGATCTGGAATGGGTTTGACCTGCTGACCCCAGGGTGAAAGGCTCTGTACTGCATTACCACTCCCAAGAGCTCTCTGACTCTCTCTGAGGTATTTTTTTTTAATTATTTCATAGTTAGCCTCAAGACAGCATCGCCTGCAATGGATAACATCTGCAGAACACTGGGTATCTGAACATTTTTTTTGCTTTACAACTGATCATTGGCACTCAATGAATCTGAAGGTTAAAAAGAAATTGCAGAAATAATGAAATGAGAATGGGGATAAAAAACCCCTTAACTGATCCTTCCTGTCACTGGTATATTTTTTCATTTTTCATATGGTCTTGACCTTTCATTCCAAGTAATGAAAGATGAAATGCTTCAGGGGAATCATCAAAATTTGTCCCATTTAGCAAGAGAGAACCCATCAACCAACTGCCCTCCAAAATACCCAACAAACTATCCTAGATCAACACCAACAAGCCTAAACTTCTGTGTTCCCTCTTTTACCACTCATTCAGCTGTTCAGATGCTTCATTCTTTCATTTTGATTCCATGTAGAAGATGCAAATATTCATTCATTCATTCTGCCCCTGCAGAAGATGCAAACAGACAAGCCTTCAGGTGGGACAGGCCCCACACAAATACAGGCTGAAACCACTCTTTCAAGTCAGAACCAGTCTGCACTTAGAAATTTATTGCAAGCAGCCCTTTCAGTCCTAAAGTATCCACTCCTACAATTCAGAGTAAGTTTTTCCAAACCCCAACATATAAAATACTGTCCAACCCTATAGAAGTCTTAACCACACACAAAAAACCCAGTTGCAAAATGCAATAAAAATATCCTTTACATCTCAACGACTTTTTGTCACTGGCAAAACTATTCAAATACCCCCCTGGCATTCTGCAAGGAGGATGTTAGTGACCTCACCCTGGAGTTAGCCACAACAGGAATCCAAAAAGACCCACATTCAGTGATAGCAGGAGGACTGTACAGGATTTACATGGATCTCCACCCACAGCAGAGCCGATCACTGGAAGCCAGACTTTCTCCTGCTAACAATGAGTCTTTATGAATTCTGATTATTTGGGAAGCTCTGCTTATGTACCTCTGTATACAAATGACAAATCAGCACTTAATGAGCATGAACTGATTTCACATTGAACTGTCCATCTCATAAGCATCAACACACCCAAGAAAGGAAAAGCATTTGTTTATTCCCAGCAGTGCTTGGGATAAAGCCTGCATGATCAGTGGGAATTAGACATGAGGAAGCAGCAAGATATTTTCCCAATTGCATATTCACACATCAATCATAGCTCTCTCTGACACCTGGCTACTGGCCACTGGACCCTGCTGGGAAAATGCTAGGAATGCAAGAAAAAGGGACATTTTTCCTTTTGTGCCAACTTTCAATGTAGAGTTAACTTGAAGTTGCAAGTAGCACAGCACAGCTCCTCTCTGGCAGATCTCTGAGAGGAGATCCATTGTGGAATTTCACAGCTGGATCTCAGCATCTCATTCTGCTCTATGGTTTGACATTTTGGACACGTTTCACTATTGTTTCCCCAAATTTTCAACTCCAACTCTATTAAAAGAATAAATTAAAAAGAAATTCAGCACATCAGAGAGTGTGTTCTGTTAAATTTCTTTTTCCCAGTATAACAGGAAGCCATGCAATAGAGACTAAGGGTAGACACATTACTATATATATGGCATAGAAGAATAAAATACACTTACAGAAAGCTCCAGCTGATTGAGCCAACTGGCATTTTCTAGTCCAGATTTCTAGAACTTCATGAAACAGTCTGGTTGGTTTGGAGAAGAAGCTGGCTGGGGTGGCCACCTTTTTGGGGTAGGAAAGGCAAAAGCAAATATCACTACCTCTTAGATGAATGAAACAGCTCCAATGGATGTGAAGCCAAGAGTACTGTGGGGAGATGCAGTGTATGCTCAAGCTGTGATCTCCTTTTTGTCACCGAGGGACCAGGAGGGGACCAGGCCACAAGTCATATGGGAGAATATGACCCCAGGAAGCAGTAAAACTGAAATAGTCAAGACAGAAGAATGTTTCTGTGGAAATTAGGAATACACAATGTGAAGATGTCAACTTCTAAAATGGCCCCAGACCAGCACTTTAGAGCAGCCAGATGTCGAGTCTGCAGGCAGATATTCTCTCTAGGACAAGTCTAGCTCATAGGCAAGGAATCTTTCCCTTAAATTTCTTGCTTTGCTTTTCCATTTCGAAGGTCTATTCTGTCTGAAAAGCCCTCTCTTTGCACTTATGTATCACTTAGACACAGTGACTTTGGAACAGGTGAGTTTCCACACTCCATATTTATCATTCAGACATCCACATAGCGCCAGGCTCAGTGGTGAATCTGGCAAGGGCAAGCATTTTGAAGGAAGATTGAAAACCAACCTTGAAAAACTCTTTCTTATAAGACAGCTATTGATCAATCATGATGATAGTAACTTTTCACTACTGGCAAACACAAGAGGTTCTCTGTATTCCTTCCCGTATCATCACCACACAGACATAAGGAACTCTGAAAATCAATTCCTAGGCTTTCTAGAAAAAGGAGAAAGAAAATAAAAAGAAATAAAGAAGTTTGCATTCAAGAGCTCTCTTCAAAGGCCTGGACCACTCTGGCCATCTCCTGAATGTGCACTCTCTCAGTGGAATGGAATTTCCCGATATACAATGGTCATTTTGGCACCTGCTTCTCTGAAGCAGCTATAAATCTACTGCAGGTCACACAACTCTGTAAAAGGAGAAAAAGTTACCCAAGTATTCTTGGACTGGGCCTGGAGATCAGGAGAGGGACAGAAATGCATGCTTCATCCAAAGAAAACTCTGCCTGACTCTAGACTGCTAATAGCTCAGTGGGAAAGTCTGTTTAACTGTGCACATCCCGCAGAGGTTTCTGGGATACAATGTGTTAGACCCTCACCTAGAACACATTTCTTCAGCTTTTGAAGGCTTGCTTGTCTGCAGGGTGTCTGCCAAGCAAAAGAAATGAAGATTAGGGAGCAAAGAGACGCAGTGGCAGCTGTGCATCAGGTCCCAATTAAGACATCAAACTAAACCCTTCAGCCCTAGTTCTCAAACATCCTTGTATATAATATTTCCCATGAGGCTGGAATTCTTCTCTGAGGTTTTTGCTGGCTTTAATGTATAGCATCAGTGTTCAGTAAGCTCTCAGGGCATTCATTTTGCTGCCTGAGACAGCAGGGTATGCTTTTTCACCCCCACCTCTCCAAATAAAAGATAAGGGCATGCCCTGTGTTATGACATGACTTGGCTTGGACTGAGGGAGCAGGTCTGAACTGTTTGGCATAATGCTGCATTTGAATTTGCCACGGAGTCATGCTGGTTCTGAGCATTCTAAGGTCCTAAATCTTAATTCTAGCTCTAATTTTCTAATAGTCATTTAGTCCATTACACATGCAATCAGAAGGGAATTCAATTGCCAGGATTGCTCTCCCCTAAGAATGGGTAGAGAGGACAGGTCACTGCATGAGGGGACGAGAAGTCTGTGAGGTAGAAGTCCACTTGCTGTGGCTTTGAGTGACAACAACCTGATTGTGTTTAAGACACTCACTGTACAATTCTTTGTCAGTGCACTTTGGACCAAATAACCACCTCACTTCAAGGCTGAAGTTCAGAGGTCAAGAGATCAAGGCCTCTCCATCACAGCATCAGGTCCTAAGGAATAGTTTGCCCTGATCTCAATAAAAGCCCCACCTGTACCTCCCCTACATTAATGCAGAAAATCTTGTATTCTCTACCATTTTTCTGCAGTCTCTTGAAAAATACTCATTGTACCATTTAGGAGTCACACCATGAGGACAGTGCAAAGTGCCTGTCTTACTAGCACAGTGAAATCATACATTGCTCCCTGCTGAGAGGACCCAAGTCACCCAGCTGTCCTCACTAAAAATTAACTGAATAATCCTGCAGGAGACCACTTAAAATTCCCCTTGCTGCACTTCTGAGACAGCCCTGCTGTGAACGGGAGCAGCATGCCCAGAGTCAACTCCCACTGCTTCACAATACAGAACAGATTTGGTTTGAAAATAACAGCAGTAGGAACATCTATGCTGCCAAATAGCTGAGCTCCCTGCTTTAATGTCAGACCCTGACTCTTCAATTGTCTCTGGTGCTTTTCCTTGGGACCCGTTTGGGACTGGACTAGCTAATTCCTTCAGAGAAATCTTAGTGCATCTCTAGAAGCAGCTTGTTGCAGCAACTCCTGCCATTAAGAAAGTAGGAGCATGCTGTCTAACTCCCTGAACATTGTCCAGGGAAACCTATCACGCATTCCAAGCTCCGTGATGTGAAATGTATCCTTAATGCAAAAACATAGTGACTGTTACTGCATATGACACAATCTGCAGCTTTTCCCATGCAAAACTACCTGAAATAAGCACAAAAATGTATCTCAGAGCTATAGAGGTGTTACATGTGGCTTAGAAGGGACCAAGAAAAGTACTCTGAAGCACTGGACAAGACTCACTGACTTTGGAGAGGGATAACTGAGCTTTGTCGATGCAAACCACTTTTCTCCCTGTAGTGCTAGGAGCCACTCCTCAGAGTGAAAGCCTTTAGAAGCAGAGATGTGGCTGACAAAAACCCTAGTAGGACCATAATCCCACCATCTTGGTGCCCTCTGCTAGGTTTCCCATAAATACTTCTGATGGAGAACAGATACAAGTTCACCACTCCACAGGCATGCAATAGAATATTTAACCTGGCAGTAGATCAGCTGCAATAAGACAGATAAAGCCTGCATCAGAATAACATTAGGTAGAGTCTAACATAATGTGTCTGCTCCCTTTTGTCATAGCATCTGCCTGGACAAAATCTCTTTGCTGGATTTCTTTGAATTAGCAGAGAGAACTTGAATCATTTCAGTACTCTACATGACAGGCAAAGTTCAGGATTTCTTTCTGAGACATAGCTGAAAGAACTTCCTTTTAAAACTTTCAGTGAAAGTACTTGACCCACATAAGTCTAAGTTTCTGCAGCTTTTCTAGGACCAATAAGCCAAAGAGCCAAATACAGTGGGCATAATTCCTCTGCCCCTACTGAAAAGACATTGAAAGGCTTTCTCAGGGAAAGTTAATTATCCAAAGCAGGGGATGACAAGGCAAAATGTCTCTGTCAGAACTAGTCTAAGGTTGTGAATGACAAAAGTTGTATGAAAACCTGCACAGTGTTATAGCCAAAAACGAAGAAGAAACACCCCCCAGGATTTTGGGTGGATTGATGTTGAGAGAAAGTCTTAGCACTCCTGGTTTCTGGCTGTGGATTGAAGTGTCAACAGGTGGAATTAACTTTTAAATGCAGGCATGATACCAAAATGTGGTCTCTGGACATAACTGCTCTCCATAATCAAAGAAATAAACATGTGTTTCTTAGAGCAGCAGATTTAGTCATCATTCCTACAGATGAGCATCTAAGGCTAAATTTCCTTGCTGTATTACAAGAGTAAGTTTGTGCTGTAATTGTCTCACATTATGCAGCCTCTGATTTCCATGACATTTCTAGCAGTTTGATATTTTTGGAAACTGCACTCCTCTGTTATACTTGTGGTTAAAATAAATCAGCAGATTTTAACACTGTTGGGGCAGGCAGGGGGGTGTGAGGGGATGACAGAGAGAAACAGACATATGGAGCATGTAATGGCATGTTTCTCACTTCCTTAGGAAACCAATCTGAAAAGATGAAGATGGCAGAGCCCTACCACATTCTGCTGGAGTGGAGTTTTAATTGGTGAGATGAATGTCAAGAAAATCCCCTCACTAAAGAATTGCAAGAGAAAGAGCTTATTGCTCTGAGTCATCTCTATACAGCCCCTTAAACTACACAACAGCTAACACCTTTGTTGGAGGTAGAGTAAGAAAAAGATGAATTACCTCTTAAAATGCAAGTCAGATGATGAGGATAAAGTTTTAGAGTGGATAATTCCCCTTTTCAACACCGGATTCAGGCAAAATTAGTGGTTCTGAGTATGATCTAAGGTTTACCCATCAAGTTATTTCCTGGGGTTAAACATATTACAGAATTGGAACAGTTAAGGAAAGGCCCCTGCATAAACTTTTGTAATCTGATTTATGTTCTCTTTTATCTCAGACTCCACCTCTTCAAGTTGTCTTTTGACAAACCTACTGAGAAGACAGAAAAGGAAGACAGGAATTGGAACATTCCTGAAATTGTCACCTCAAGACATACATTAGTAATTTACCTGGCAACACTTTCCTAGGCAGCTCTTTGGTTCGAAGAGTGGAAAACAGAACCAAATTGATACACCTCCTCAAATAGTGAGTTCTTATCAATAAGTTAGCAGTAAGTTATATATCAGAAGCCTGTAAACTGTCTCTGTGAAATTAGGTTATGACTTACAGGCCAGACTGAATTTGCACATATTTTTCAAGGACTAAATTTCCCTAACTAAAGCAAAAAAACCCAAAACATCAGGAGCAACAAATTATTCCTAACATTGCAGAATAGTTCTAAGTAGGATTGGAGCAGTGAATTGCTAAGTATTAGTTGATCAAGCACAAGAATGGCTCCATAATTGCATTGATAGTATTTATTTCTTTAACATTTCATGGTATCTGTCTGTGAATGATGGACATTCACATGACATTTAGGAGACCTTGCTATAGAATTCTGTCTGATTTTTAAGGTTCTTTACTTTTAACACTCTAGTCCGGGTGAGCTGATGAATCTCAGGGCCTTTTCTGAGCGCTCTTACAATGCAGATGTGGTTGTACAGCTCTGCTTGTCTCATTCTTTCCTTGGAAGTCCTTGGAAGTTCTTGGAAGAGTTAGCCAGTGTGCAAGGGGCAGAGATGGCAGCAAGACAGATGTGCTCCTGCCTTTTGTTATTTATCACCCAAGGGGTGCTTTGATGAGGCTCTGGAAGGATCACAAATTCCTGCCAGGGGATTTTATTTCCCCAGAAAGCACCGTGTCAATCCCCGTGCTGGCCAGCACTCCTTGGCAGCACCTTCCTCACCAGTGAGGTATCGCTCCCACTGTGGGATTATGTACCTGTGGGGTCTGTACATCAAGAGGAGCAGAAGGAAAGCAAAGATCAGTATTAAAGTCAACAGACAACATGTGGACCATGTGTGGTGCACACTTTTTCCACTCTAACAACATTACTCCTGAGCAGGATCCCCAATCTGCTCCTGAATCATTCGTTGGGGAATGAGTCTGACATAAAGGGGCAGAGTCTTCTTTTTGCAGATGGGAGAGGAAATGGGACAATCAACAGGAAATCAGAAGGGGGAAACGAGGTCATGGGAAGCTTCTGAGAACTTGCTGGTCCAGTCAGTGATTTTCCGTCTGCCTGTGACTGCTGTACCTGACAGTCTAATACTGTTAAAAGCACAGATAAAGACCCTTAGAGCTGCCACCTGAACCAATCTGGGTCCAGTCTCAGGGCCAGTTCACTCCTTAAGAGAAAGAAAAGACAAAACAGCTACAGGGTGAATGAGTAGGAAACAGGACTGGGAGTGAGGTACTGACTGATAGAGAAAGACATTTGTTCTCTCTGACCCCTGGCTCAGAAGTAGGTGAGAATCTTCCAGGGAAATTCCTGGAAGCTGCCCAGCTCATTTCTTAGACCAAAGAGGCTGAATTTGGAATCAACTCCTTTGTTAAGCCAGATGTTCTTGGTGAAGGAGCGATCTTTCACTTCTCAGAACATCCTGCCTCTGACTCCATGCCACTGCCACACTTCAAACACATTCAAACACATTCCCAAACATTCTCCCATCTTCTCTCCTCTTGGGAAAAGTTCCCAGTTGTTCAGTTTAAACTTGCTGGTTTGCTATTCCCCTGGAAAGGGCTTGGGGAAGCAGAAACCATGCACAGCCTTTTGATGAGGTGAGATAACTTTGGTTCCAGGGAGATTTCAGCAAAATGCCACAGCTGTGTTTGACATCAGTAAAGCCCAGGCAGAAAGTGTTCTACATTGACTCCTAACACTCATTTTGGCTGGGCTGGGCCTTCTCCCAAGAAGCTATCCATGAACTTGCCTGTGCTACGAAGCACAATCCTTCAATTGCCTTAATGCGTATTTACACAATGTTCACAAATCTGTCACGTTGAAAAAGATCTATCCTTTAATTATCCAACACAGTCAACCACCTTCATTGGGACCATGTCCAAGTTTATTTAAGAGGAGGAAAAAGTTATTATGAAAATTACCGCAGCATTTTTTTTTCTTTTTGAAATGAAACATTTTTTTATCAATGCATAAACCACAAGAATGATCATCAGTTTAAATAGTTTCCTGCAGGTGAGCCCGTTCAAGTTGAGCTGTCAGGAGGATGGGTGGGGAACCTGCTTGGAGGAGAAGTGAGAATAATTCCCTTTCACAACACGCCCTGAGGCAGCCAAAGATCAGAATTACTCTGGGACAACTTGCTTCACCCTCCACGTGTTGTGGGCAGGTCTCAGCCTTCAGCATTCAGTGGCGTCAGCATGTGCTGAGGAAAAGCCACTCTTTAGCAGGTTGACACCTCTGAAAATAAGTACATGGTGTTCTGTGATCTGCAGGTGAACAGAAAAACATCACACCCCCGGATTTGTGCTCTTGCCCTGAGTGCTGAATCATTTGTGTAACTCACAGAAAGTGGTGTTATGTGGGCAATGAAGATACAGAAGAGGGTTGTAATGGAATTTTTTTCTATATATGCTAGTGCTTGGGATTTTTTTAAATGTTATATGTGCAACCCAAAATGTGTAGCACTTATAAAAATCAGATTTTTTTTTATTTTTCAGAAAAGGTGATTTTGTTGGATTTGATGCACTTATAGATACTTTTTATATTGAAAATGTTAATTGCAGGCATGTAATTAGCAAAACAATAAATTCTTGGGGATGAGGGAAGGAATTATGCTGGTGAAATGGGATATCTGCCCTTCATCTTCCAATGTGATAAATTATTCTCTTGTGATGAAGCCTTGGGATGCTTGGAAACTTGGATAGCCAAATCTCTTCCAGCATGATCTTCTGCTGACCTTGCAAAGACTCTCATCTCCAAGCTATCATAGGTGGCTTCTAATTTTGTCTAGAACTTGCTGTCATTTTTCATTGCAGAACCATATTTATTCTTTAAATACTTCCAAAAGAAGGAAAAGATTTTATTAAGTGTTCTTATTGAAAGCCAGTGACTGAATTTAGGGCATTGGGGTGTTTTTTTTAAACTTCAAACATACATTTCAGCTTTGAAGATGTTTCAGCCTTGGCACTGCTTCTTTTACCTCTGAGAT
Organism: Campylorhamphus procurvoides; assembly: GCA_013396655.1. NCBI lineage: Eukaryota > Metazoa > Chordata > Aves > Passeriformes > Dendrocolaptidae > Campylorhamphus > Campylorhamphus procurvoides. The sequence continues at coordinate 736,723 of WBMV01003388.1, read as the reverse complement.
TTTTACAGGGATCTGGACAGAAATGAACATTTTCTCATGCTTTCTCATAAAAACTAAATGTCAAGTAAACTTCCAAGCCACTAGATGCTGACGTGCCTGATTTCCAGATTGCCCTGTTTCGGAGATATCAGTGGAGCTGATGTTAGTGCTCTGAAATCAAAGCCCGCTTTTTAAGACGTCCACCTGAACTTACCCGTGTTTTATAGTACCACTCTGACAATAATGATGTTCTATTGTAACTTATATTATCATTGCAAAAAGATGCTCAACCTGTTTGAGAGACAGTTATGGGAGGAAAAAAAAGTTCATTAAAAATCAAAACAAAATAATTATAGAAAATTATTTTGACAGACAAATCAGAATGAATGATACAAGGAGGGAACACATGGTAACGAAAACATGACAATGCAAGACAAAATTGGGATTCACTATTTCTAATTATTTTTTGCTGGATGAGGAATTTGTGTTGCCTAGGGTGCCATGATGCTGGGATCCTTTCTTGTGAATAAATCCACAGATATCCTGCCTCTCTCCCCTCTCACACACATTGTTATGGTAGCTGAATGCTTCTCCGAAGCATGTAGCATGTACAGAATACATGCTATCCCTGCTGCTCAGACGCAGAATGACCTTGAGCTAAAATTCATGCACGGTCTGCACTGTACCTTCTCAAGGGCTTAACAATGCTTACAGCAAAGGGAACTTGTGGTGTAGTTGCCAGCAGTTTAAAGAAGTTCTGAGATCCTTTGATGGAAGGATGATAACTGAACCTGCATTTGAAATAAATTTTCAAATGTCTTTTTGCTAACCGTTCTTTCTCCTTCTCTGTTCTCTAAGCCATAAACAGGGCTTTCTTTCTCCTCTGTGTAACAAAAAGGAAAAATAAAAGGCCCTTTGGTAAAATGTCTCATTGGCACCATAGCATCTTATTTTAATGAACAATTCAAATTTTAAATAATCACAGATCTTTACCCATTACTTACACTAAAGCATTACCATGATCAAATGCAATTTAAATTATTGCTGTAGAAATAGCTCTGTTCTGGTTTGGGAGGAACAGGGACAGAGGTATGCATTGCTTCCACTATATGAGTACAGAATCTTTCAACTTTTTCTGCCTAAGGACTCGGAGCAATTTTCCAGTAAAGATGAAGAATGTTTAGAAATTTCCCGCAAGGGATCCTGCATCACACAATATAGCTTGATATTGCCCCATTTTAGAAGCCTCCTTCACAGGCTGAAAATCACTGACCTTCATGGGCTTCCCCCAGATCTCTCCATGCATAAGCCCCCAAAGTTGAAGCTAACACCATGATAAGGAGTGTGATGCTGAGACATCCATTTCTTGTGCTGGAAGTGGACTGCTCTTCTATTTGATGGGTGAAAACTCTGACAGAGAGTACTTTAGACCTCCAGAGCGGCCCAAAACCCAGTGGCTGCAAAGACAATTTAACCTTTATCAGTGGATATTGCTGTATTGCTTCGGTAGGGGTGGGGTTTGAGCTGCAGCTTTCAGAGGAGCACCATAGGGAAGGCAGCTGTCAGTAGCTGCATTTTATTGTGTTTGTTCTTCTCCTTTCAGGTCCGCAAGGCTGAGTTCTTTCAGGGAAACCATGTCATCTGCAGACAGTGAGACAAAACCAGATCTCCCTTTCTCTCACTCATCACAGAAGCATGACAGCTATGGTCCAATGATCTGGCATTGGAGCAGATCCTGAAGACTAATTAATTAACATGATGGGCATTTGCAAGAAAAATCTGTTCCAATTAAAATTTGTCAACACAAATTTGCTAAGGGGCAATGATGATTACAAGTGGAAATTGGGTGGGGCTAAAAAACCCATGTTATTTCTATACCCTGAACAAGACTGCTGTGGTCCCAGTAGACAACTGAGATCCTGTTGTGTCATGTACCTTCCAAAGAGAAGATACAGATGGTTCCTAGAGTCTGTTCAGTTTCCACTAAAGTCTCCTCTTAGCGAGATCATCCTCCTGCTCTTGAACAAGCAAACACACAAGATCTCCTTTGCTAGGCATAGAATCCTGAGAAAGATTACATGCCAAGTTGCTTATAATGTATCGGAATACCAAAATCACACTAGAGAGCAATGGCACATGTGTCTGGCATGTTTAGGAGAGAGACTGAAACTTCTAACAAGGAATGGAAGGCCCCATCCTATAGGAGTTCACGTGCAGGCAACGCTCAACACATCAGGTTTAATCCACTGTATTGAATTTTCTGCTGTATTGGCTGAATTTCTTCCCACATCATTTTGCCTCGTTGATTGCCCAAGCATCCTGACATTTAAAATTTCTAAAATCACACATGACACGTTCTATACTCCTCTTTTACTTCTCTCCTTTCATCATTGCAAGCCAGGCCACTAAGCAATGAAAGGAAAGCTGTCTCTAGGTGAATTAAAGTGCTGAGAGTTAAAGGCCTCTGTTTTAAGATCTCCTTTCTGAGTAAAGGAATTCAGATTTTTTTATGCATAGTTGCAGACATGTTTATAGAATATCCTGAGTTGGAAGGGATGCACAAGGACCATTGAAGTCCAAATCCTTATTCCTATTTCTGCTTCTCAGCGAGCCCCCTAGCACATCACAGACCTAGTGCGCATACTCCAGAGGAGATATTTGGCTGCCCCAGCACACCACAATTCCCTTTAACCCCTCATATTTCTCTTATTCTTCAAGAAACTCTGGGTCAGGACTTGAAAGAATGCAAGTGCTTCACTGTCAACTGCAGTCCAGAAACTCACATATTGGAATTATGAGCCTGCACTATTCGACAGAGTAGCCTAACTCTGCTGGCATGAAGCTGGGGATAAAACTATCATTGGCTTCCACAGAAGCTAAGTCAGGCCAAAGCAGAGAGCAAAGCACACTAGAAAACTTCACCTGCAAGGTCTTCTGGCCATCAGCAGTATATGGCAGCAGTATATGGCAGCACTTTATCCCTGTCTGGTTGCCGGGTGTGGGGCTGGAGTTGGAACTGGCTTTAGTATGACTCACTTTTTCCATAAAGCTCCCCTTAAAACAGAGATCTATTACAGAATTAACAAAAGTTTCACAGATTAAAAAAAAAAACAGAAAACAAACAAAACAAACAAACCCATGATGAGAAACAAAATATTGCCCAGATGAATCACTATGAGGTTGAAACAACAGTAACTTCCATATCAGCCTAAATAATGGGAAACATTCAGTTTAATTGAGGTATCTTCTTTTAGATACTTGAGGCAAACAGGGGTATCTGGTTATTGTTAGCGATGAGAGGAGGGTGGGGAGGGGCTGGGAGTCTCAAAGCAGCTCCAGAAAGCATCCAGGAGACAGGATCTCTCCAGCAGCCAGTTGCTCAGTGTGTGCTCTGCAGGCTGGACAGCACAGTATGCAGACAGCTTTCCCTGTCTTGGGCTCCTTCCAAGATCAGCAATTGAATCCACCTGAGGTAAGCGGACTCACAAATCACCTTATCTCGTGTGACATGATGGACAGATGTTTTTCTGTTACTCTGAGCTGCACAAATGGGACATGTTCTCCTCAGGTCAGGCTCTCAGGTTAATGCCTGGCATATGGAGCTGCCCTCTTGCCTTTCTTGGGGAAAGACCAAAGGTAAAGAGCAAATACCATGGGCTTGCCAACAGGTCAAGTGTTGCAGAAATCAACCCGAAGGTCCCAAAGGTGCCAACAGCATCAAACTACACGTAAAAATATTCCTTGTGTTGTCTCATTTGGACTATGAGAGGGAAGCAGGGACATGTCCACTGCTAGATATTCATGCAGCAAGGACTGCAGTATGAAAACCAAAGTCCATCCTGGCATGTGGCTGTACACAAACTACACAAATACAATATCCACTCCTTTCCCATTTCACAGAATATTCTAAGTTGGACCCACAAGGATCATCAAATCCAACTCTGAAGTGAATGGCCATTTTGCTTAAGCTATTGCTCGGTGCAGTACAACAGCTGGCACCAGACCAACTGAAACAAGAATTTGCAGAGACAAATTGGTATTTCTTTACCTATTTTCACATGGAGAAAGACTTGAATTTCTGCACAAACAGGATTTGCATATGCAAATGCAAGTGCCTGCCAACTGTTGGTTTGAAAGAAGGATCCCTGAGCATTGTGGTACAGTCCTCAAAGAAATAAGTGGTTCCAAAAATCTCAATAAATTAGGCATCCTAAGCCAAAATAGATGAAGAATTTGGAGAATGTATCCTCCCTGTTGATATGATCATAAAACTGTTGGTACAAACATCTCCCACTAAAAGGAAGACACAACTTGCATGGCTAATTTATAAATTCAAAAAAAATGCAGGGTTTGGCTAGGTATTGCTGAATTTTCTGGAGAGAGAGAACACATAGTAGTAACGCTTTATTCTAGTTGGTCATATTACACTAGCCAGCTAAGTTTAAAATCTCACTATGATAATCTGTCTTATCTGGTGGCATACAGTAAATTAACTTGCCAAAGACGGAGAGAAACAAAATTTTAAAAATTACAAGTTTCATTAAAATTCTAATTGAAATGTCATTTCCAGAAGATCAAAAAAGGTAAAACGTGCCATTAAAAATTCTCCATGTTGAGTGCATTTTCTCCTTCCCGAAGAGATTTTTTTTTAAATGGATACAAACCAGTTTGTATTACTTCCAAATATTACTATTGTTTGGTAACACAAAAATTTTCCTTGTGGATCGACAGCAACCATTTTAGAGCAATTATTTGATTTCTTGAGTGACTGAAACACAGTAATTATTTTCCTGATTCTCATTTATGATGGCAAGCATTCAAGCAGATAGATAACATTTTCAGGGTCAGAATCGAAGTTGTATTAGCACATTCCTGCTTTCAAGTTAAGCATGTGCTTAAGTGCCTTTCTAGGCTGAGATCTGACACCTGTTTAAATCAAAACTCAGCTCTATTGAACTCAGTGGTGTTGCATCTGTATGTAAGCAGGATATGTGAGAAGAAAATGAGACCCATATGATTTTGAAAAAATCACAGCAAAATGTTGGACTAGTGTTGTGGATTAAAAGGAGTCCTAAAACTTATGGAATTATTGTTATTGTAGTTGTCAGTGCTGTATTTATCTGGTATTTCCTGGCTGTCCATTATATATTTAAGATAACATGGCCTCATCATTTTATACCAGCTAAGACTTTGACCCTAAAAGTGAATTTTAAATGTATTATGCACTCCAGAAATCAAATCATGAGAATTACAGTCCTTTAATCAGAGAAGAGAAGTGACATCATATGCTTATCGCAGCACAGCTCAGATTTCAAATACTCCACTGCTTGGAGCAATCCAGATGAGGGAACAAATAAAATCTTCAGGACTGAAGACAACAATTGAGAAAACCATGAGGACTCTGCCTATGAAGAAGATGATGGGAATCATTAAATTAACTATTTCTTTCTGAAAAAATTATAGAGACATTGCACACACACAAGAATACAGCTACGCTGTGACTGTGAAACACAATAATAGTTAATGTAGCTGGGATTGAGCCCCATAGTCCACAACCAAATTGTCAGGAAACATGTTTAGCTAGGCTAGAATAAGCTGTGTTTCCATGAGCCCCATACAGACACATCTTCATTTCACTTGATAGAATTTGAAGACAAAGGTCAGTTCTCCCACTGCTTTTATTGCTTGTGTGGTACTGTACTTCTCTGAATTCTGTAAAGGCCCATTGGATGGATAATACATTTATAGGCCATGAAAAAAAAAGTTCATATTTTCTTCTTGAAAAAGGTCTATTTCTAGATTGACCTATGTATTCAAGGTCACAGGTTACTGAAACCTACTGTTAAAAAGAGTTGGTCTAGATTCCTGACTGATACAGCTTGGCAGAAATCCACCAATGTCCACACAGCCAAGGTAAAGATTACCCTCTGTTTCTTTAAAGATAAGTCAGGAAAATTATTCAGAAAACTGCTAGTGAAATTTTTCTTCTGAAAAGAGCACATTGTTATAGCTCCCATCTCTTGCCATGAATGCACAATGTGCACAATTCCCATTCATTTCCCCTTGTTACTTTGAAAGAGAATTACAAAGTGTTTAAAGATTATAAAAAATAAAAACACAATGCCCTGGGTGGTTTTCTTTCTGGTGTTCCAGCACAACCCTGGGGAACCCTTTGGATATATTTTCTTGCAGAATGATGCACACTGCAGAGATAATCAGCAAAGAAGGCAATGGGAATATGTGAGGATTATCTGAGGCTGGGCAGTGACTGTGGTCACTAGGACAGTGCTACACAAGTTTCTTGCAGAACTATTATAGGCAGCAGATCTCAATTAACAGATTTGAAGTCAGTAATCTTTTCTACCACATGGGTGAAGGCAGGGCAAACACTGATATCCCAGAGGAGATTTCTGCAGGTGCCTATCACTGGTGTGTCAGTCTGCCCTGCTACCCAGCAGAGTACGACACTACAAACACTTTGTAATGACAGTAAATGTCATTAATACAAGCAAAGAGAAAAATTACAAAAAAAAAATGTGTCTCTGCGTACACCAGATAGATGAACTACAAGGTGTTGAGGACCGTAGAAATGTACAGAGACTCAAGGGGAGAGTTAACAAGTTTGTGGAAGAGAAATCCACTGAGGTTGCCACCAGCCTTAATAAGCTCAAAACAATAACAATTAGAGGTCAGAAATGCTTTGGGAAGTAGCTACGGTATGCACTTACCCTTTTCTCATACCCTTTGATAGTTCCCTACTCTGAGCCACAACTGGAAATAGGATCCTGGATTTGATGGAACTGTGGTCTGGCCCATTGTGGCCATTCTCATGGGGCTCTCCATAGCAAGAAAGCACAGAGCTCGTGGCCTGCAATCTGTCATTTTCTAACAATCATTTTTTGGTTGTACACACACTGAGAAATATTCTGATCATTACTAGTTGCTTAAGTAGGCTGAATGCCAGCATTAGGGGGAAAAAAAGGGCCTTGGTGGCAAGCGTATAAAGGCTACTGACAATACAGTACTGACACTGGTAAAGAAACTGCTACCCTGGCAATGTGCTGCCTTGGAAAGGCATGAGTGCCAAGCACAAGCCAGGGCAGCCCTGGAGAGATGAATGCAGTGTGTCTGGAATGAAGGCAACATCCGACTTCACACAAAAGCGAATGTCTACAACACAGTTGTCATTACTCTTTTGTATGGCTGAAAAGATGGGACAATTTATAGCTGTCATGGCAAGTGGTCTAGTCAATTCTTCATGCAACGCCTCCAAGTCTTGGCTGGTATAGAAGGGCCTGATGAGATCTCCACAAGTGAGATCTCGGAGTATTGCCAAATCCTCCTCCACTCCTCAGAAAATCTGAGCACGTGTCACTTAACAGCAAGTTCAAAGCCATCTCTGATGGCCCACTCTGACAGGGTAAAGAGTCAAAAGACTCTGAAGAAATGCTAAAAAAACCCTGCTTGAGGCAGACATTAGCTGTTTTGGGCACAATGCTGACATCCTCAGCTAGGACAAAAGACATCCCAAGTTGTCCCAGACTAAGAGTAGTGATACAGTGCAATATAAACAGGAAATCAGATGTAAGAAGATATAGGTCAGAAATCACTATTTGCCACCTTGGGGGATGGTAAAACTCAGTCAGACTTGTAAGGCCACTCAATACTGACTCTCCAGCCCTTGCACACCAGACAGTGAGTACCAACCAGCAACCGCTCTAGGGGCCTGCAGATTGGGCAGTGCAAAGGCACAGCTTACATAAGGAGATGGAAAAATCCACCAACCTATCCTGGTAACTCAAGATCCTTATTATGCCAATTTAATGATGGCATTTACTCCCTACCATCTCATTTCCAAAAACATCCATCCCCTGAATACATCATGCTATCAGGAAACTTTCCTGTGTATTATCTTTTGTTGCCCATATGTCTGTAACACTGTGACACATTTTCAAGCTCCTGTGGGACCTACTGCCTTTTTGTGCTTCAGATACCATCTCGCTCCTCAAATGGGTTATTTCACTGCCATTACACCTGTGTTGATAGTTGTACAGAGGGTACTTCTTCAATAGTTGCAAAATAGTGAAGCTCTGGAGAAATATTGCTGCTTTTAGTTTAATTTCCTAACTGTGCCAGCTGCTTGGCAATTGGGAATTGTACCCTACTAGTTCCAGCAAGTTCCAAAATTTGCATGCAGTTGATCAGCTCCTACAGAGCAGGTCCAACATGGGGGTGTGATGATAAGGGTCAGAACCACTACGTGCCCCTTTGCAAGATGATTTAGAATTCAGTAGTGACTGTCACATGTCCTGTAGTGGCTGGGGATACACTCTTGATCTGTGCACGAAGAGTGGCTATTTTCCCGTGAATAGCTGGAATGGGTTTCAGATTTATTTTCCACATAACCTGCTTCCTTGCTTGCCTGCTTCTCTCCCTCCTGTGTTATCTTTCTTTTTAGAGACCCATCTCTGTTTTCACCATCATCCCATTTCCCACTTAAAGACAGCAGCAGATTTCATGACCAAGAACATATACTGATCTTGAAAATTTGTTGTTTCATTTAAAATCAGCTCTGCAAGTCAAGAACCTAGATCTATACCAATCTGTCAGTGATCTACAAAAACCAACCAAACAAAAAAATCTGCCTGCATCTTAAAGCTGTCTGGTTTCATTTCTCTCATAGTGAGCATTTTTAGCCCCACAACAGTACCTGTCTCCCAGGTGCATTGATTATCTAAGTAGGTTTCATTGCAAGATGCTGTGATTATATACTTCCCTAAAATTCAAGATAAAAAATACAGGTTTACCAGGCAAGATTAACATTTTATAAACCTATCCTGCTGATTTGCATTATTAAAATAAAAGTAAAAATCCAATCTGACAAGAAGGTCCACTTCAGGTATGGCAGGCCCAGAACAGATCAGTTGTTACAATTGCAACATTTACAATGTTTTTGTGGCACTTGAAGATGGACTGTGCTGCTTTCTTCTGCTCTTTCACTGCCTCACATCAAAGGCTTATGTTTATTAAGCTATTCTTTAAACAACCTAGGATGCATAGTAACTTCTTATCTCTGTACGCTCATGTTCTCCTTACACAGCTATTGAGACTGTGTCTTTCTGACCTGACTTCACGTATTTTTCTTGGCACAGGATTTATTTTTTAAGGGGATCACTATTCCAGCCAACTTTTGCATCATTAACCACCTCCTCCTCTCTATTTATTTTTATTTTAATAAACCACTAATTTCCCAATCAAGGAACAAGGACAGTTTTGGCTAAAAGCCGAGTTCAGACAAAAACCCAGCAGTAATAGAAAGAGCTACATGTGACCATTTTAAAAAGAAAGAATAGCAGCATTAAATATCAGAAGCTGTGAACTGCAGGTAACTGATAAAGGAGGCAAAAGGTATCAGGAAAATTTCTGCAGGCAGATTGGAAGCAAATGACTCGTGCTTAAGTAAAAATGTGATAACAAAAATTCTAACAATTGTCTGTTACCTGACTGGAGAGTGGAAAACTGCTGATAAGAGACAACTGAGAAAAGAAACAATATTCAGCCCTGGATTTGGAACATTTCAGAAGGAGTACAGCAACATGGAGGAGAATTCACCTCAGACAGTTTGGTCTATGTGTACATGCAAACTCCCAAAGACTTAGTCGAATGTCAGTAGATGATTAACATGTCCTAAAAAGCTGAGAAATTCAAGAGGACTGACACATAGTAGACACAGGGGGAGTTTCAGAAAGAAAAAGCATTTTACACTGCCAATTTTTATCCAGGGAGCCTGAAACCATTATGGGCAAAAAGAATGGAAAATTTGATAGATGATTCAGCTGAAAGGCAAAGAAAGAATGGAAGGCTGAAAATAAAACTAATGCCAATCAATAATGTTTTATGGAAAAGAGAGTTTGATATGCAAACCTGAAATCAGTTGGAGAGATGGTTGGCAAATGTGATGTGCAAGCTCTGGGCATGTACACAATGCAACATTCCACACGCAAACTGTTTTGTTTGTTCCACATACTAACCACTGTAACACATCAACAAAGGCAAGTTGAAGAGTCTAGAGAGTACGCACTGACAAAATGGAAAGGAACTAAATATATCACTTTTACTTCACTAGATCAACAGAGGAACAGATAGCCATGTGGGCAGGTGACTCTCTTTCTCTGTATGGTCTTGGTACAATACCAAGACCAGTTCCTGTGTGAATAATTAAAATACATATCAAAGTTTGGGGAAATTGTTTTTTGGATTTTGGTTTTCTTTTGTTTCTTGGGGGACGTGTGTGGCTTAAAACACAATATCAGAAGTAAAGTGATAGACAAAACCCTTCCTAACAACGAATTTACAACTAGATTGGTTATCAAAATGTATTGAGATGAGTTGATCATAAGAAATAAAAATACCTTCACCCAAGCGAAAACACCTCAGGTGAATAGACCCTTTCAGGCAGCAGAGAAAGGCATAGTAACAGTCTGTGCCTGAAAGGCAGAGCCAGAAACTGAGAAATAAAAGACACATTTTGAACGGAGAGGATGATTAATTTTAGGACAAACTACCACAGGAAGTGGTGAATTCGTGTCTGATTCAGGTCAGCGGAAGGTGGGATCCATCAGTCAGTGACACACGAGGGATCTGATTAAATCACTTGCAAACCATTTTGGTCACTGAGGTGTCTGCTTTGCTGAAGCAACCCAGCACTAAACCACACCATCTGATCCAGTAACCTGCGGCAGGGAAATGTCTCTGGTCAGCTGCATGTTGCAACCTCTCTCTTCCTTGCTCCCACTTGCAGGATGGATTGCTCCCTCCTAAAGTGCCCATCTTGGCAACACAGGAGCTTAAGAGATGAACAGAGCTTGCTTTGAATTGGAGGGAAAGTCATATACATACCTTACCAGCAGGGAAACACATACTTTACAAGGTAAACCGCACCTAAGACTTTTTTTTTCCCCTTCCCTCTCTTTTCAAATAAATCAGGCCCTGTAAGTTTGACTCTATATGCACCTCTCTTGCCTTCTGTCAAATTAAAAAAAAATTCAATTCTAGGTGAATATACAATCTCTTCCATTCAGGACTGGTGCTGGCAAAGCACAGGATGATGGGAAGTTGCTCCTGGCAACATGAAGATGGGCTGCAGTCACAGAAATTCAATGGGATATTCGCATGCTGACAGAGCTTAGATGCCATCAAGAGTTTGGGGATTTGGGTCACTCTGCTGTGAAAGGCAGATAGGTTTGATACAACTCACTCAGGAAACAGCAGCCACCGTGGGAACCCTTTGCCTGCAGGGACACTGGTCTCACCACCACTGTCATCCTGTCCCTTCTCCTACCTGAGGTCAGGTCCACAGTCAACCCTTGGCCTTCTATTCATTATCTTTCCACAGCCCACCTATTGTAAGAGCCTGGTTGTCCCACAGCCCCTGAGAGAGGCTGGGAACCAGTGAGATGCACAGGTCTTAGCTCCACAACTCAAAAGCTGAAAAGAGAAGGTTTTACACTTGCTTATAATTTGGGCTTTGCCGGGTCTGAGCATAGAGACCTTCAGTTTCCCAGTCTGTGTCTAGTTTCCCATGCCAGCTTCATATTCACCGGAGCAAATAAATGAGAAGAAGGGCTGGGAGAGATGAACTTTGTAACATGCCACTTCAGTGTATGTAAGCAGGGAAAGGTAAGTAGAGTTTATTTTATCAGCATTGCACAGGAAGTCTCGGTACCAAAAATTGCTCTCATCCTAGCCAGTACTCCGTGTTATTTCTGGCACCTTTGTAAATTGGTTTGCAAAAAACCCCTAGGAATCCCTCAGCAGAGTATATCTCTTAGCTGTCTCCACTTCTAGTATTCTACTGAAAACAAGAGCTGCATCTACACTGTCAGGGTGAAGCATCTCTTGGGGGCTGACAGCACTGCAGCCAGCACAGACACATTGACTCCAGCTGCTAAATAGGAAAGGCTGCCTTGGGCAGAGCCTGCTCAAAAAGTCAGCTTTGCCATTAATTCTACCCCAGCTGAGTGAATTAAGGCAGCTTAGACATGCAGACAGATTTTGCTTTGCACCTTCTGTACAGGTCTAGTTTCAGAGGAACATCCTGAGCAAAGTCCTGCTGCCTTTTTCCCCTGTGAGAGAACTGTCTCGCTTGCAAGTTATTCATCGATGTTGTCTTGGTCAGAGGGATAATCTTGTTTATTTCAAAATTTCCTAAATCTGGTTTTCTGGCATAAAAGCTGGAATTCGGGGGTCAGACTCAGGCCCACTGGTTTGTATGGACCTATAGAGGGCACCAGACACTCACTTTTCAGTGCACTGGCCAGGTGCACGGTCCCCCCCAGTAATTCTGCACAGGGCTGGGGAATCCTGGGATGAAAATTAGGAGCTCCATGGAAATAGAAAATTGCATTCTAATCTGAACTGTTGGAATGGTAGGTATTTCAATTTCCTGCCGCTTCCAAAGCAAATATTGAAATAAAATGTTTGCTTGATCTGAAATTTCTTTCTCAAGTATCTGATGAAATGGAGGAAATCAGCTGAAATATTTTCTTTTCCATTTCAGGAATTCAACAAGAAATAAAAAAAATAATCTGTGACATGAAAATCCTCTTCCCATGGGAAAACCCAGCCATTTAATTTGGAAACAAAAAGAATAGTTTTGACTTTTCTTTTTTCCCCTTCTACAACAGAAAATGAAAAATGAAATTAATTTACAGTTTGGTGTCATTGAATCTGCATTTTTCACCAAAAAGTTCAAACAGAACATTTCCTCCCCCTCTTGCCCCCATTGTCTCAAACCAGCACTCTCCAAAGGAAGTGTTTCAGCGGCCTTTGTAAAGATCTCACTCTGAGAATCCCATTTCACTATTTACCCATTAGCAGCGATAAATGAGAGGTAAATGAACGTGAAGAAAACAAACCCACGAAGTGACTCACTGTCATGTGAAAAGTGTGCTGTCTGCCAGAACCACAAGTCCTGGTGTATTCTCACAGTGGTTTATTTAATCTGTGAGTGAACTCTAGATATCATCTAACACATCTGCTCCCATATTGCAGTCCATGGAACTGTCCTACAGACACAGCCTTTTTAGGGTTCATTTCCACATCTGACAGGATAAACGGGCTCAGGCAATCTCACACCAGCAACAGCCTGTGGTACAGGACACCTGAAGCACCTACCAAGGCTGAAATATTACACACAAAGCTGCGTAAGAACTTACTGTTGCATAAATATGGATGTTAACACATGGGATCTAGGAAGTCGCTCTCAGTAAACCCAAATAAATTTGGGAAAGGGAGAGCAGGAACACCAGACTCGGAAGCAAGATTATGATCAAAATATTGAGGCAGTTCCTCTCTCTTGGTAACTGTCCAAACTAGTATCCTCAATTCCGGACCCTCCAAGCCTCCTCAGGTTTGAAAACTGCTTGCTTCTGTGACTTTGTTAGTTTGGGCTTCTCTGTGATTTTCACCAACCTTTACTCCTCCTCATCTTCCATTTTTCAAATGGTTCTTCACTTCTTGCAGCATGGAGGATGCAACCTTCACAAGTTTTTCATCAACTTCAGTGGAGTTGGATTAAGCCCAGGTTCCTGCAGCAATTGGAATTCCAGTGTCTTTCTAAGACCAAGTATTTCTTATTGCCTACGACAGACTTTGCTCCATACTCCTTCCCTATTTCTTTTCCTTAAGAGATTAGATTATCCTTAAAAAAGAAGTTTCCCAATTGTTTTGTGTAACAAACCCTCTCTGCTTCCTGCTTTATACATAGTTTGCATCCTGTGCACATGGCCTAAGAGATCAGTTGTTCTGCCTCAGGGGGCAATTAATCCCCAACACTGTAATCTGCACAGAGGCATTTAATCTTTCAGGAAAGATGCACCTGAAAGGAACTTTCTGAGAAGCACATGGTTGATAGAAACCACTGAGAAAAGCCAACAGTTTAGCCAGAGGCTGGGAATCTCCTTTCTGCTCTGATCAAGTTTCCCCAGCAATTAAATGCGGAGCCTTCCAACACAAGTGTTTTTTTCTAAGGCTGATGAGCAAGAGTCGCAGGGATTCAATTTCAGTATCTTCTCAGAAGTCCCTGTTGCATAATCCTGCTCCCCACAGGAGAGTGTTTGCTTTTGCTTGTGCTGGTTGGGAGAGTCTTTTCTGGTATCAGGTTGAGTTTTCCTCAGCCCTCATATAAAAGTCCAGTCTATATAGTGGATCTACAGGGCTGAGACTCTCCCTGTTGCACAGATTCCAAGCAGACAGAGGTCCTAATCTCTCCTTTGGCTCTGGAAGGCCACAGTCATTTGAAAGCACTTTGATGAGGTAATCACAGAGTGATCCATCCTTCATTTTGTCACCTTGCTCTGCATCAAGATATTCTGGATGACTTTTTCAGTTTTCAACTTCAGGATATTCAGACCGTTCCAAGAGAGCTAATACCAAACCTTCTGCCAGGGATTTCTCTGGAACTTGGCTGAAATTCCAAAGCTCTCTATTTCTCATTTGGCTTCCTCAACTTCTTTTCCATTTAGGCTGTCCCTACCTGTCCCCTCCAATAGCTCTATCTTTTTTGCTTACAGGGTTAGCTCAGGACAATGAGAAAGGGCACAGGAATCCTAATTTTAAAGCAGTAGTGAACTGGCACTACAGCCTCTTCTGACCTGCACTTAGGCACCCAGATAGGAAGAGAGCACTCAGATGTGGACATCACCCCCTCCTGCAGCAGTTGTCTGCACACCCAGCAACACTTTACAGCCATGCAAAACTTAGATTCATGATTTGGGAGACTTGTCCCAATTTGACTCCCTGCAGAGACTCCATGTTGGGAGCCACTGCACTACGACATCCCTCAAAAGACATGACTCATCCCTCATCCACTGCTTTCCCTGTTTCTCCTCTTTTTGCTCTTCCTCAATGCAGAGTTTTCACCTTTTTGGTCAGCTAGAGACTCTTAAGCATGGGTGGAAAGGGAAAGCAGGAAGGCCTGATTTTCTGATTTACCCATCCTCAGCACACCCTTTGCAGTCCACCAGAGCCACAGCTGATGCCTTCAAGCCAGGGTGGCCCAAATACCTTCCCCAGCACTCTCACACAGCTCCTCTCCAGCAGTTGGCTGAACTTAATGTGAGCAACAACACCACTTCTCCCAGCATGACAGTGGAGCTGTGGGTCTCTCCAGCTAAGCCATCCCCACACTGCCTGCAAACACTGCATCACTGAACAGTTCTGGGATAAAACAGCTGCATTTGCAAGGTCTAGTGCTTTGCCTTTGACTTGCCTCACCTACTGAACAGCTCTCTCCAGGTGCAGAGACCCCTTCATTGGCAAGAGGTGAGGCTCACAGGTCAGCAGCACACATCAAAAGGGCACCATTCAGGGCTGTTTTAAAACCCAGGAGACAGGCAGATGGACAAAAAAGCAGACAATAACTTTTAGGCAAACATCTCTGCTGAAAATGGCTCTCTGGAAGCATATGGGCTTTTCCTGACATTAATGGGGTTCCTGCTCTAGGCTAAGAGGTGTCTGTAGTGCATATCATATATGAAGGTGTTCAGGACAAGGGGGCTTTAAATCAGCAATTAGTGCTGGACAAGTATGGATGAGGTCAGTCTTAACAAAACTAAAGTTAAACCACATTTGAAATAGTATCAGATGAAAGCTCATCTTCTAGGAAAAACAGAAGGAAAAAGGAAAAAAATAAAAAACACCAAACCAAGGCATAAACCAAGGTATGAGTCATGAGGTTGAAATAGGTTATTCAATCACAATGTCCTACAGACACATTTCCCCTCCAGTAAAACGTGTTTGCAGTTTGGATTCTCATGAAATATTCGTGAAAAGGACCTCAGGAAGGTGAACAGGAGAAGATCCGCCTTGTCAGACCAGTGTTTTTCACCAAGTCCCCACCCGTCTCCAGACTTAGATTGCTGCTGTGGCTCTCTGGACCATATCAGGGAGTGGCTGGTACTGCATAAGGAGTGTCCTCTCCAGTGTCCCTTCTGCGTTCCTATTCTTAGGATTTTTTAAAACTTAATATTTTGGTCCATTCTTTATTTTGTTATCTCTGTAGTTGTTTGGTTTCTCCTCAGGTTCTTCTTCTTTAAACCTTCTTTGTAAAGTTTTGCTCACAGGTTTTATAGGGATAGACTGGTGACACTTCTAAATGGGAACAATGGATGTCTAGAAGAAAAGAATAAGATCAGAGAACATAATGCAGCAACACTTCTGAAACGCCCCAGCCTCCAAGGGTTCCCTGAGCCAGGCTTGATTACTTTGTATTTAATAGCCCTTAATAGATTTTTTCCCCATGGACTTGTTCAGTCATCCTTTGAACCTCTGTAGGTGTTTAGCAAGCACAACTTCCCCCAGCAAGGTGTTCCAGATCTTTGCTATGAACTGGTTACTGTTGAAACGATCACCTAATGCCATATTACTCTTAAATGTTTAACATCATTAAAGTAGCTGAATTTGTGGTACTCTCTGACAGATCTAATATGCACACTATGAGTGGGATACAGGACCTACATCCTGAACCTTGGCTGCAAGATTTTTCAAGTGAAAGATAATCTAAATTTAATTACTGAAAGCAGTATTAGTATAATTTTTTTTTAAATCATCTGAAGGGAAATTACCTGGGTTTGTAAGAAGAAATATAAATTAATATCCACTAAGAACTGTGAAATTTTAAGTTTGTAGATCTGAATAGATATCAACAGGTATTAGCTGCTCTGAGAAAATTTTAGAGGTCCAGTCTACACTGAGAAAAAAATGGGACAAATCCAGTTCCAGAAAGCTGCTGCCCTAAGTTAGGGGAGGAAAAAAAAAAAAAGGAATAAAGAGGACTCAAGTGTACATTTCACTAATTGCCCCCTCTCTCCTTATCCCCTCAACATCGTGAACTGCAAGAAACCAAAACTAAATGTTGCATTGCCTCCAAAGTAAAGCAGGAGCGGAAGGAAGCTTGAATTTGAGTTTTAGGCAGAAGTTTCCATGGCTCTTTTATTCCAGTTGCTTTGCTCACTAGTAAAAGAATAAGATCTTTGGGGAGCTCCTCCCCAAAACACTATCCTTAGGGATCCCAGGGAAGAACAATGCAGTGATTTTATCAGCTCTCCCTCGGCGGCATTGCAACTGTAGGAAAGGATTGTCTTCCCTGGCAAAGGAGGAGTGTCCTGCACCTCGGCCCTGAATCCAGCTCTGAGTGAGTCAATGCAAAGGCAGACTGTAAATAACTGCAGCCCGCGTTGCACAACCGGCTGGTGGGGAGGCAGGAAAACAGCCCCCGGGGAAAAGGAGTAGCCAAACAGCCTGAAAAGTAAAAGTCACCTGCAGGAACCACAATCCAGAAACCCTAAACGGAACTCGGCGAGATTTTCATCAGCGTTTCCAAAGCAGAGGTTAGCAAGCTGTGGATTGAAATGGGAAATCATTGGGCAAACTGACTGAGCCACGAAATGAGTAACTTCCTCCGGGAGCTCCCCCGGAGGGATCGGTATTGCTTTAAGGTGCGCGGCCTCTGTGATGTAAATTGTCTTGAACCCTAAGAGGTTTGGCAGATTTACATGATAAGGAACTGTTTTCTCCCCTAAGTATTAGGCACGATGTGGGGGAAGTGGGAAGGAAAGCAGAAAACTGGAAGGAGGCTGTAGGGAAAGAAGATTCTTGCAACACACTGGTAGAAGACACTCAATGTCGGCGGGATAAAGAGAGCAAGAGATGAACTCTAAGGGAACTCCAAGTGGACACAGCACCTGGAGCTGCTCAGGCCTGATGCCAATATACCAATATATTCTCTCCCCAATGGCAACCATGCACAAAGAGCTACACAGTAGTCATGGACCAAAGCAGAGACAGCCCTGCTTTTCTAAAACATTTCTCCAAATTTCAGAAATCATAATTCCAGGCGATTCTGGAGCCAATGATTTAAAAGGACTTGGTGGATTTTTCTGCCATGAATTTGCCTAAATTTTTTACCCTTATGCAAACTTTTCGCTTCTAGGGGATCACATGGCAAGGAGTTTCATTATTTAATCAAACATTTAATTAAACAGAGGTACTGCTTCACCCAGGAATGGTGCTTTGGTCAGATTTGCAATGGAGAAAGAGTTGTGGGGATTGCATGAGTGTACCAACCATGGTCAATGATCCTTTGCGTCTGGATAACCAGTGAAAAAGGATCACGGAGCATTGCAGGGATTGCAAAGCTCAGGGAAGCAGAACAGAAGTTCTTCATGGTGATAGAAACAAGAGAAGTCTAGGGAGCAGAGCACACAAGTGATGCTTTAGGAGTTGAAGGCCATTTTCAGACACATCACATATGCATAGATGAATTGTCATGAAACCACATCTACAAATGCAGTAGTGCTATAAGCTGAGGCTGGAGAAGAATCTATGCTTAAGGCGCTCCTCCCACAGAGGAGCAACAAGTAAAGCTTGGGAACATGGAGTGGCTGAGATGCTGAGATGAAGACATGAAATAAATGGATGTGGGGAACTAATGCCATTCAATGAGGAGGAAAGGAGCAGAAGGTTGACATGGAAGTGATTTCTCCCTGTCTAAAGGAGATTTTCAATTCTTTCAGGGAAAATTTTTTATCTCACATTCCTCTAGGTCTTGTCACAACAGAAAGCTTCATTCTCTTCTTGTACTCAGTGGTGCAACTCCCTTCACATCAGCAAACTTACATTAATGGAAGACAGCAGAACGAATCCCAGGGCTGGAAGAAGAAAACTCCTTCATCATGAGTCCCCTGGTACTGCATGTGAGAAGGCTCTTTCCTTTTAGCCTTGGAGAGGATATCAAATTGCTTTTAATGTTGCATCTATCAGTGCCGGGCCACAAGACATTTGTTTGCTTCAGGTGTCATGGGAGCTGAAAAATCTTTTTGTGGGGAATGATACTATCCCTCTAAAGCCTTATCTTAAGGAAAACATATGTGATCTTGCAGGGAAGCCTCTCTTGGTTGCATTTTAACTTAACAGGAGGTTCCTTCCCTGGCAGATCTGTTAGCACAGGAATATATGCACACACACACATACACACACCACTTTAGCAACCAAAGAATGTGACACCCTCCTCAGATGGGCTGGGGGAGGGAGGCAGCTGGGGGAATAAGGTTTTCCATGCCTTTCAGATATCCCTGGAACGAAGGGATAATTACACAAAAGCCAAAGATGCTGGTTCTGAACTGCTGCCAGCTGTGTCAGCAGGCCCAGCCCCCTGATCCTCCTGCCACCACTCTGGACTCTCCCGCTGTCCGATGCTGTCGAGGGGATAACACACCTCCTGGCCCATGCCGAGGATCCTAAACCTTGCTCTGAAAAAACCGTTATGGGGCTTGTTACAGCTCAGTAACTGCACACAGGCTGCAGTCCTGTGGGCCATGGCCATGTGAATAGGAGAGAGAAAGTAACTCCTGCCTTGCTGACACTGCCAGAGAGGGAATGGGTGAATTCTGTGCTCTGAGATAGGGGCAGAAGAGGTTCAAATTACTGGCAGATTCTGGAAAGCTTTTTAAGTGGTATCTTCAAAGGGTATGTTACTTGTCCTAACCCTGATGGTGTCAAAGAATATTTCAAAGGGGGCATTGTCTGAGCACTTTCAGATGTCTCACCTTTAATGTCTCTGAGCTTCTGCTCCTCCTGCATAAATGTAATATCCTACCTTGTCTGTGATTTACTCCACAGAGAAAACCTTTACCCTCTGGAAGGCTCCCATAGTTCCTGAAATTGTAAGGAGCAGGATGAACAATCACACCAAGAGTGTCTCTTGCAGTCTAAATGTTATGGTTGTTAGAAATTGAATTCTTACTATGTTAGCACAGTTCTGCAATAAACTACTGAATTCCCTTATGCCATTATTTTGTCCTTACCCTGTTATTATTTTCCAGTATTTGTTTTCTTCTTTTTTTTCCAAAACACATTTTCATTTAAAAATGTTTACTATTTGTACCCATCTCTATTTCATTCTAATAAAGACTTAAGTAGGAATACAATTGCTGCTCATAAGAAAATCTCTGAAGTCAAAATACAATGAACTAATAAAAAGGTGGATGTCATTATCATTTTTCTAGCTCATCTTGGCACTATCTCTGCTTGGGGTGGGTTTGTACAACAGCTTGCTCAGTACTTGAGCTTGTTTAAGTGCTACAGTGAGTACTAGAACTCATCTGAGGTTTGTAGGCTTTGCTTTTAGACAAAGAGAAGTAGTAATACAAAATCCAGCAGCATGAGTCCAGTCCAGTTGCCAAGGAAAAGGTTTCATAGGACGATCTATTCCTCATCCCTTCCAAACCCTGAGGAAATCCATTGATTACACACCGTATCTTGGAGGTCAGCAGTTTTGGGTTGTTTTGAACTGGGAGGCCTTTTCTAAAACAAACACAGATCAGCACTTACATATACACCCTCCTACACCCTCCTGCACACACAAACCCCATACATCATTTTTATGATAAAACCCTACCAAAGCAAGCAGCCCACTGCTCTTGGATAATTTACCCCTGTAAGATGAAGAAGATGAACAATGTCAGACACAGGACATTTCTACAACCAGAATTCTAAAATTTTATGGTGATAAGGGCAGCATGAAAACATAGCTATAAGGCAACATGAAGTATTTGGAAGCATGGGTGTTTCCATGGGGAATGTGGCTAAAGAAGGAACAGGCAATGTTAAATGGTAGCAGAATAAAAAAACATAAGGAAAATTCTGGCCTTTAGAGGATCTGAAGGAGACTGTGGCATCACAGAACAAATGCTTCTGTCTTCCCTGCCTCCTCCTTGAATACCCTGCCAGAAAACAGGAGGTGGGGTTTCAGGCAGAGGGGAATGTGTCATTTACTGGCACTGCTTAAATCTCCCTTCCCCAGCAATCCTACAGCTGCTGTGGTTTTTCCTTACAGGCCCACTGCAGGTAGGATGAATCCTTTACCCAGCCTGAAAACACCAGGAATGAAGCAAAGAAAGCCTGCCCCTGAATTCAGCCTGTTGACTATAAGCAGAGCTTCTGTGGCCACCACTGCACTACAGCACAGATCACTTTTGTTTCTGCCCAGCAGCATCTTACCTCATCCATCAGCCCAGTCTTTGACTGCAACATGACTGGAAACTTCCAGCCAGAGTATTTTTCATTTTGTGGGTCAGGTTTCTTTTTGGGGTAGCTGGCTGTCATGTCAAAAAAAAAAAAAAACAAAAAGGGATTTCTTGCATTTTACCATTTTTGCCTGAATCAGAACAGAACAGAACAGCATCTTTCAGCATCCCAGCCCTTCTCTCAGTGCTGCGCTGTGACACTGAACCCTTTTGTAGGGAGAGATATTAGGACAAGACAAAAATTTGTGATGGGCTGTTCTGTCCTGAGGGGTTAGAAAGGTGTCCCTTTCTTTGCACTGTGACAGAACATTTTTCCTTGTGCTTTCCAGGTCTTTGGTGCAATCCTAAGGCTAACACTTCTTTAAAAACAACAACAAAAAAGTATTTTTCTGGTATTCATTCCTAAAAGAACTGAAAAGAGTCTGATCTAACATGCAAGACTTCAATAGGTTAAGTAAAATCTATTCCTTGTATACAACCTAGTGCTCTTGCTGTAAATTCAGATTTGTTCGTGACCACAACAAAGCCCTTCAATGGTTGAGGAAGATCATTACAGGATTTTCCTTGTTATTACAGCCCAGCAGAGAAAGCAGTTTCAGCACAGCTGAAAGAAGTTTCCATCTAGCAAACTCTGCAGATGGGTCACAGGCTTCCAAAAAGTGTATCAGTCAGAGATGAATTGGATTAAAGATAATCTGCAATGTGAAATCCTGTTAGAAAAGTCTATGGGTTTCCACTACTTCCAGAGCTGAAACTCTCCTGGATTGAAACAAGGCAGCTGATGTTTGTTTTGACAGCTGCATAGAGTGAGAGGTGTGTGTGTGCGTGCTGGGGAACAACACATATGGTGACCATGTGACATGACCCACAACCAGATGAAAGAAAATTGTCTAATATCTCCAGCAGCGTGGTTCAAATTCCACTTCAACCAAATTGGCGGGCGTGACAAATGCCAGCTAGTCCCTCTTTCCTACATTGATTTAGGAGGCAAAGTACTCCATTTGATCACCTGCATGCTGTGGTTTTCATCTACTCCTACAATTTTGGGACACCAAATAGAAAAAAGCTGCTGGTTGTTAAATCATCTCATTTCTTCTCTCGTTCAAGTTTCTTACTCTTCCTTCTGCCTTTTTAATTTTTGTGTTTTTTTAACTTCAAGGCTTATGTGACTGTGGCAGCTCAGGGAAAAGAAACTTTGTGTTCCTGCAGAAGAATGGAGTGATGCAGCATCAGAAAATCCATCATCAGGAGACAGGACAGAAGCCCGGACTGGAGCAGAAGGAATCTGACCTAAACACAGACAGGTACAGAAAGGGACTGGAAAAATTAATGGAAGAAGAATCCAACTATAGCTATTAACCAAAAAGTGATCTCTACTCCCAGACTTCTGCTGCAAGGGTCTGAAGGGAAGGAGCTGCTCAGCTCCTGCTAATGGTTAGCTGTCTGCATTATCATTAATTCTGAGTGACAGAGCTGGACAGGCTTAGAACTGTCTCTGCTCCACCACTGCCATCAGAGATGGGGTTTCATTAGCATGTGCTACATAACATCCTCCTTGTGCCCATACAAATCATACCTATTCCAGTCTTTTGTCAATAGCACTGATGACTGCTTCATCCCCATACAGGACTCCCAAATATTACTGTGTCCAAAGAAATAAAGATTCCTTCTGCCAGCTAATCCACGGATGACAAAAGTGCTGAAATATACCAACATCAGTAGCATGCACCCTTTTTGGCATATTTTTGTCTTAGGTCAGTTTTAATACTGAGGAATCTTTGGAGTGTTTCTTCCTTATCCCTGCCTGTCTATGGCAGGTCACAAATGGTGTATGCTGTATCATGCTGGTTGGGATGACAGGATCAATCCCAGGGACTCTTCTATTGAGGTAGGAAAATTTAGTGACTTATGATTATAACCTTTCTTCTGTAACTGGCCTTCTCTGTGGCTTTGGACAGATCTGTTTACTTCCTGTGCTCGGGTCTGCTCAGGCACATACCCTATGATCAAGGTGCCTGAAAAGCAGTAGCTGGCCAGGGTCTGTGTTCAGTCACTGCACATGAGGCATTGTACAACAAGACTTGGTGCTGGGCAAGTCCTCCAGCTCCTGCAGTAACACATTGGCATAGGTGGTTACTCTTCACTTTAAACTGATTTTTCAAATGAGCAGAAAAGCATCTATAATGAGTACTTAGTTAAAAAATAATTTTGTTGATCTTAAACTTTCTCCTAGCCACTTTAAATCAGTTTACCAGAAATTTATTTATATAAGACTGTCCACACAAGCTTTACATTAAATCCATTAGGAGAAGAATCATAGTTTTAATTCAATCAGCTCGGTGTTGATTACAGGACAACAACCACTAAGTGGCTGCAAATAGCCTATAGTTTTGTCAAAAATACCTTGTCCAGTTCTGTAGTGAGCTTTGGTAGAAAACAAGAGTAAGTTGAAACCTTAAACAATGGTAACCCAAGGAAGGATGCTACAATGCTCCCTGCTTTTTCTATCCAAACTAAAAGTCCCTTCTGCAACTCGTTGCTGAACATCGCCTTAACAAGATATACTTAAGAAATAAAGACTGTTCCTGACAGTAAAGTGGGGGGACATTACACATGACTCAACTATTTCCTTGCTACAATTTATTAGATTTTAAATGTGTTCATGTTGTACCCATCAGCCTCTCTGCTTCTATGGAGTCTGTGCCAGGATTATGACAAATGAGATTTTTCTGCTCACTACAAGTTTAATCTGAATTATCTACCATGTTAGAGGTCATGGGTATAACACTTCATTTTTCTCAGTACCATAGATATACTGAATGTGGATGCCAGATCATGAACTATTTCACAGGCCTGCTGACATGAACTCATGTGAAAAAAAACCTGTAATGCACAATTAGCCTTATCTTCAAGAGTTCCCAAGGATGAAGTCCAGTCTACACTGATTTATCTGATCTTTCATGTAAACTGGAATGAGTACAGTGTGGGGGCACAGTATTCACCCTGAATGATTGTAGCAGAAAAAAAGCAGGACAACAGGAAGGGTGAACAGTACTTGTGGAGTGGAACCCTTACATATCTAAAATGATCTGGCCTTTGAAACAAATTGTCTTCTCCTAAGCAAGGACTTGGTAAATACAAACCACAGTCTGAGATAGCCAGCTGACCCTGACAGGAGAGGGAGGAATCTGCCACCCGTGTAGAGACAGAGCTCTAGGGAGGGCTTGCTTTCTGCAGCTGTTCTTGACCCTTAGATAGCACTGGAATGACCAGCTTGGGATAAAGCCCAGTTAATGTCTTCCTCTCAAAGACAGTGGTGGTGCAGCTTTGTCAATGCTTGGGGTTACAAAGAACTCCAAAGCACTGAGAAAACAAAGCAAGAACATGTGAAATGTGGATTATCCCAGATGTTGCACTTTAACTTCAGTTGGCAAAACCACGACTCGAGTCACCTAGTGAGATGGATTGCAGTGCAACTGGATGTATATTATCCATATTATTGGCCTAATATTTCAAGCTGATCTTCTGCTTACAGTTCATGTCAGCACATAGACTGGCTTATTCAACCTCTTGAAAACATCTTGCAGAGATAAAACACATGTGTATATATTATAATCTTTCGTAAGTCAGCGTCTTCTTTTGTGAAACAGTGACATTTATGGGGGGGAATGATCATTTTCAGATGTTTTGTTTAATTCAGCTAAGCAATTAGACAGATATTAACAACACAAGAACAGTCCTAAACATTTTAGAGCCAGAATCTCTTCATCACGCTGGACCAGTCACTGACCAGCAGTCCTGTGAACTACATTTACACTTTGAGTTTCCTTGTGATAAATTGGAACTTGAATGTGCCACCAGTTTTAAAGCCTTCGGCAACACTGTCCCTTTGAGGAGTTCATGGGACATCACCTCTGAGCTAAGTCTTATTCTTCCCCACACAGTTTTTATTTTTTAATAGATGGGAACCTAAATTAGAAAGAGGGACAACGGAAGATGCAAAGCTGAGCAATGAATTAGAGCAGAAAGAAACACTGGAGACACAGTCATTTGAACATACACTGGTTACACACATTGCCTGGTGAATAAAAGCTTCCAGCCCACTGTAATACAACACCTGAAAAACCACTTGATATCCCAGAGGCTGGCCCCACTATGTAACAGGAGAATGCTTGTAAATTTAGAAAAGAAATTGCCAAGCTACTGAACTACCGTGGGAAACCTGCCAGGGCATCACCTTAAGGAAGGCAGCCCTGGCTACTGGGACTGTGGTTGCTTCTCATTAAATGCACAAACAGCTTCTGGAATAAGACATTTCTCTGTAGCATTACTGTGGCAGACTGGAATTAAGGAGTGAGAGAGGACAAGCCCTGCTCTCAGCTAACAGGAACATGACAGCCATTTTCTGGCCCTGCTTTCTCAATGCTATTTGGAAAGGATCACCCAGGCTTTCCCTTATGGGATACAACTTTAAAAAGCAGGTCTTTTGTCCATAGCTCTTCCTTGTGCAGTTTAGGCATGACAGAAAATTAACCACAAAGAATACATTAGTAAATATATTACTATGAGAGAAACTAAGAGTATTTTGCTCATCAGCTGCTGGGACAAGGACACTGGCCAGTTTAAATGGCACAGATACGTTGATTTCTAAAGACTACAAGTGAGAAAGCTCAGGTGGCACCCAGACACCACAGTCCTGTTGATGACCATCCAGACTTCCACAGGAAACACAAGAATGAGGACTGAAGACTTGCACTGCTGCACAAACCACCATGGTCAACCACTCTTTCCAGTTGCCCCTAATTACAGTGGAGCAATCTCTTTGATTTCAAGGCCAGGAAGCTACATCTACTACAGAATGAGGATGTGGCTGGCTGAGAATTAGGGTGTGCAAATCTTCACGTATAAACTTTGTTCCTTTTGATGAATGTCATTTGATGAATGCCTTATTTTATTTTAAGGATTGAATCAAAGAGTGTGACTGCTCAGCAGTCAGGTTGTCAAGACATCCCTTTGTTCTTTTCACCTAAAAAGCTAAATCAGACTTGTAGTGGTACTTAAATCCTTAATGATGATGAACTCCAAGAATCAGCAAATCAGCAAGAATCAGAAAATATGAAAACTGGAAGATACTTAATTGCACGTTTCCCACAAGGTGAAATGAGAACTTATAGATGGGACTTCCCTGAGCTATTTTACATGTCTTTCTAAGGATGGGATTAACTGCACTATGAAAAGGCCCATTTCTTTACGAGTTCAGTGATGTTTTTCAGAAGAACTGAGACATTTATCTGCTCTTGAGGTTGAATTCTTAAACGATAAGAGGTCTGCCAATGTGGCTTACTTATCTTTGCTCTTCACAGGAGGACAAAGTTTTCCTCTCAGGGAAGCACTATTTCTTTATAGTGTTTCAAAGCTTGCCTAGTATTTCTTACAGCGCAGTGTGCTCAGGTTTGGAAGGATCTGTAATGCAGATTCCTTGGAATACTCAAAAAACAAGCATGAATTTTTATGCCTTATGACCTTTACAGATATTGATGGAAATATAATTTCTTCTGTTAACTGTCAATGACTCAGTTTAGCTTTGTCCTCACCATCTGAAGCTGTACAGGAATAACAAAAAAAGAGAAAGAATTCATTGAACATACACAAGTACAAAGATAAAGTGTGACAGAGCTGGAAATTTGACAACTGAATGGAAGAGGCAGTTCCCAACAGCTTTCAGACACTTTCCTCTCTTTTCTTATATGACCTTTTTTCCCTGTACAACCTTTGATCTAAAGCCCTGCTCAGAGTTACAGAAGAAGAAAAGATATTTGCTGACTGTCCTGCTGTCCCCTTGAAGAGAGAAGAAAGTCTCTATAAAATGCTGCAATTACTCTGGCAGAGTCAGAAGTGCACTGTGCTCACTCTTCAGTCTAGACACTGCTCTTGAAGACTATCTGGAGAGACATTCATCAACATAGCTGAAAACATTTGCATCTGCATAGTACAGCAGAGCCTGAATTTTATCACACATTACAGGACGGCTGGTTAGGCTTATTTAAGTGTAGGATGGAAAGACAATTTCATTAATTAAAACATTTTATATTTTATATAGATGAGGTGAATGTGACAGAGCAGCTCAGAGTTTTGAGGCATATGCAAAATGCAATGAGAAGCTTCCAAGACCATTTGCACCAGAAGGTTTTCTGCATCTCCAGCAGATTCATTTGTGACACAACGGCCATTTCCTTTGTGTCTTGCTCTCTTCTTTATCACACTGGGATAAAGGGTATTGGACAACTGGAATTCTCTCTACCAGCAGTGGCAAAATGTTGCTTTTCCCTTTGCTTCAGGATTTCTTTCCCAGTGGTTCTTTCTAGTTTTGGGTAAGCCTGAAAATGTTATGATATGTCCATAGTTTTTCCCATTTATTTTGAGATCCAGAATGGGATCTGGAGTCAGATTTCTACAACAACTTGCATAAAATTTTACTAGATGGAATATGGGTAATTTGGATGTTGTGAGGAAGACACTTGGGTGGAGAGTGCAACTTATGCACTATTTTGTGGTATAAAAATGTAGCAGGAAAAAGATGGCTTGAAACTGAACCTTCAAACTTATCCTAGAGTGAAAGAGAATTACCAGCCCTGTGGGCAGCAGTCTGACAGATACAACTGTTTTCTTAGCACATACTTTTTAAATGTAGCCCCTCTCTTTGTATTTACTTAGTGCCCTCCTTGGTAATGTTGCTTAAAACAAAGTTTTCTGGCTTTTCACATTCCATCTGCACTCTTCCTCATTTTCAGTGGCACTGGTCTTTGCCTTTATAGCCCACCCCATATTTTCAGTATGTTGCATCATGTTAGGGAGAGCATTCCCAAGAAGTTATAGAGGCAGCTTGTTGCTTTCCTTCAAAGCTGCAATGGTGTAAAAGCTTTGATAAAAGACTGACAGACTGAGGGTGGTGCCGCTTATGATGAGGCAACAATTTAAGTTTATTTCATCAGCTGTATCTGCTGTTGTCTCTCATTTCGCCCTTGAGCAGGAATTGGCTTTTGTGCACGCTACCTCTATCACACTGTACGTTTGCTTTCCTCCAGACCAAAGGCAGTGCAAACAAACATTACATGTGCCCTCTCTCTCCCAGCACCTCTGGCTTTCTGCATTGCATCCTGCATCCACCAGCACACACAAGCCCTTAGAAGTGCTGAAAGCAGAGAAAGTTGTATGAGCTATGTGGTAGCTGCCAGCAAGCGCCAGTATTTCAAAGGCAGCCAAAGTCACAGCTTTCATCTCTATTATGCACTTAGTCTACCCTGGAAAATGTTTCTGATGTTGTTACAAGTATTACCATGATGGCAAACTACCTTCAGCATCAGCATCAGAATATACTATAATTTCTACCCTTAATGAAATACTCCCCACCCAAAACGGGTATAAGCTTTCTGCTAGTCCTGTCACAGGACAAGGATGGCATCCGATGACTCAAGATCCTTTTAGGCTGTAAGCAGTCCAAGTGTGGCTTTCCATGTGAGAGCTGCTGGGTAATCCAAATTCCTAGCTGCAGCAGGAAATGAGCCAGCAGGGACAACTGAGTCTGAAAAAGATGGGTTACTTCAAGACACTTCCCAGTGGGACTCTGAAGGAAGCCACTGTCTCTGGCTGAGAAGCAATCCTGTTTCCTGAGAGGTCTCCTTTGAATCTTGTGGCTCTTGGCTACACGAAGATTTTGCTGTGAGGCAGAGAGGGTTGACAAAGTAGGCCACTCCCTCAAAGAAGTTTCTTGCTAGTCTCGAAGTATCATTAAATGTGAAATCACATTCTTAACTTATGCTGGCAAGTGATTAGGGTAGACCCAGCATGAGGCTGCCAATAGCAATATGTCACAGTAAGTACGAATAACTTAGGGTAGGTTTCATTTCTTTAACAACGCATTGCAACCCGTGGGTCATGTGTCTGCCAGACTCCAGCTCTCGAATCTGCATCGCTGACATTCAAGCAGCCACCGGCTGACATTCAATATTGCTCTGCTGAGCTTGCTAACTCTCTCTCTACTTGTCCTGCTGAACTTTTCGTGGCCACTCCATCCTTTACAGCTACCCAAAGGGACAGGAAAGTCAATGCTGGTATCAAGTAAATGCAAATTCTGAGTCAGCTGCATGGAGCAAAGGAATCACAGCTTCCAAATATGGCATCAGGCACAACATGGAAGCGGAGAATTGTGGTTAACACAGCTCTGAATATTTCTGGGCATTTTACCCAACACAGCAGGAGTGTCTTCAGATGAATGAACTGGGCTCCTGACACTGTGTGTATAAATTTTCAAGTGGGTTTCACTGTCTCCTTTCTCCAGAGGAAACAAGGGCCACGATAGACACACACACACACACACACCAAAAAAATCAGTAACAGAAACACACACAGACAGAAGTCCCCAAGATCAGCTTGTTGATGTAAACCGTAATAGGAAACACACTTTGGTTTGTGGAAGATTCTCTGGAGACTTGCAGGAAAAAAACTGCGCACACTTTCTGTCTACTATTTTTAAAGCTCAATTTAGAATGGATACTCAAGGTCACCTAAGCTGAGCTTTGACAGATGCAATGTTTAACTGATCGGAAAGAAAATAGCAGGGTTGGATGTGGCAGCAATTAAATACAGACATTCCGTTGTTACGCCTTCAGAATTGCTCAGCTCTGTGGTGGGACACTGCGCTCTGTGGACCAGACATCTGGTGGGAGAGTCCTTAGATTTAGGAGGATGTGTCAGATTATTGTTTTTTCCATGCTCCTTCTGGGATCAGGAAAGAAGATGTCGATGACCCATGGGTGCTTTGTGCAAAAAAGGTAGCATTCCATTGGTAATTCACATGGAAAACTCGAGCCACGGAGAGCAGAGATAAGATTTGGAAATGACACTGTTATACCACCAGCCCCTTCCCCCTCTCCCTTGAGTATTTTCCCATTGCTGGGGTTACTGTCAAGGTAAAAGCCATAAACTCAAAGAATCCAGTGATATTCCCATAATTACAAATTCAGATATTCTAGTCTGCCCACCTTTCTCACCATGTTCAAAACAAATCCAGAGGGTTAAAAACATGTTCTCGGAGTTGTAAAGTCCTAATTTTAGAGACAGTGCAAGCAAATCCGTTTTTAGGCTATTTTCTTAATCATCTGGATAATGTCTCTTTGCCATTCTGCATCTTTAGCTGAAATGCCTGTGGAAAACTAGGGAGAAAAAGATATTTCTGCTAAAAGTGTCACTGATCTCACAAAATGCTTACAAACTGCCACAAGGGAAATCAGTGGTGAAATACAGACCCAAAACTGAACCTTCCAAAGTCCAGGCAAGCATACTGTCATGAAGAATCCTTCCTCATGACCAATCTGATATTCTTTATAACTACCATAAAAGTTAAAAAAAACCAAAAGTAGGAAAATTCCAACCTTCTTTATAACTACAAAAGGCTTTTTTTTTTTTTGGTTTTCAAACCTAGATCAAAAAGATTACTCTGTGATTTAAACAATATTGCATTTTTGCAGCCAGCAGTGAAGGCATTAACATGAGAATATTTCTGTCTGAATGTCTGTGAGTTTACCATCTGCAGAGAAGAAAAGGCTCAGTTTCCTTCACAGTTCACATATCAATGGCATGGTTCTGCCTCGAAATATTCCATTGGATTTCCACCACTGTTAAGTGTGATCAATACTGTTCCCTAAATATCTATCCAGTGTGGGGCAAAGTCAGTCAAAAACGTATTCAGTACAAAAACAAGTCTTCCCCCACTCTACAGTGCTAAACATTTATTATTGTCATGTACAAAATACATGATAAATCCAGAAACTCTGGCTTTGGGATAGTTTCTCTCACTATAAATTATCTTCTTTCACTCACTAAAAAGTTATCTTTTTCCCACCTCAAGCTTCACACAGTAGGTAGAAGATCTTTGGTTCTTAATCTGAAAATTATAATTGTTAACATTTGTAATCTTCTTCCAGCAGGTGGAGGTAGATGTGTGTTAGATTTTCCTCTGGGAAAACAAGTGAGATTTGTAGCTCAGAAAGCAATTCTACATGCATCTAAACAATTGCTTGCAGTATTTGCTATATGATCTACTGTTTGCCTTTATCTATGGCTCCCTTTTTTTTCCTGTTCAACACAGTTGAGAGAATGAAAAGGAAAAATATTGCAGCATTTGGAATGTGAAAATACCTTGATTCCCTTGACTCTTGAGAAAGCCTCTGTGGATAACACTAAAAACTCATCACAAAGGTGAAAAAGTTCCTTTTATTCTTTACTTGTTGTCTCTAACTTGCAGTTTTTTCCAGAATCTCAGTTTGGACGTGGAAAGTTAGCATTGTGCTGGAAAATGCCTTTTTTCAGAAGCCTTCTGGCTTACAAACAAGGGCCAAACGTTTGAGGTAATAGGAGTTTGATCACATCTAGAAAGCCCATGTGAAGTTTTCTTTACAGGCTTCTTCCCTTCACCTCACCATTTGCTCTAAACACCAATGAGAAGGAAGAGTTTCAGGAGATGTGGGTTCCCTCAGACAGCCCTTTCTCAAGGTTTCACTGGGAGATTCTTGGTGCCTGGGCACATGAAAGAGAGGAGTCACAAACACTTGTGGGGAGCGCTCAAGGGGAACTTTCTCTGAACAGAATTCACTGGATTTGGAAGAGCCTCTCCATTAATGACTTAGATGCTCAACTCCAAACATTCCTATCCCATGTTGATCAGATAATGATCTTTAAAAAATTGTAGCTGCCATTGCAATGGAAAGCAGAGGAAGATGAAAACTCAAAATGCCTGGAGGATTTGTGTTCTAACCTGAAGGAATCCCTGGCTTGTCAAAGGGATTAGGATGAGCCTAACAAGGCTCATCCACATCTTCTCATGGAAGTTATTTGAGTACTTTTGGGACAATGAGGATTTTTCTCATTGGGTTCATTTGCAGCCCCCTTTTGATAAGGGCTTTCCCTGGAAAACCTCAGTTGTCAGGGTTAATGGCTTAAGCGGTGTTGATAGATTCTGTTTATGTTGGGTGAGGGGGTTCAGGTGGCCCAGTCTAATGTAAGCTTTCCGGCCACTGTAAACAGCAGCTTTTTATGTCAAAGCTGTGTTTCTGCCTTTTGACAAAGCATTAACAGACCTATGAAAGGAAGAACCCAGGGTGACGACAGTGGGAAGAGCAAAGAGGTTTAATAGGTCATTTCCACTGCAAGTTCTGATAATTTGACAAAGTAGTGTGTCTTCTCTTCCAAGGCCCCAGACAGAGTTCACATCTGCCATATTCTGGCTCCTGTTCTCAACTCTAGTCCAGGAGATGTAGCGAAATTTGTGGTGGTGTCTCTGCCAGCTGAGTGGAAACGTCTTTCTTCTGTTGCAGCCTAGACCTCCCCAATCTTATGGTGAGCTAGGGGAGGTGCTTCCTTTGACCACAGCCTTTTCCTGAGGCACTCATTTCAAAAATGGCTTGGCTGAAATGGGTAATGCCTGGGAAAATATTTCCTGTATGGTTTCACAGGAAGCTTCCTGTGTGTTGTCTGTAAGCAGAGCTACTCCTAGTCTGGCAGTTCTGTGATGACAATCGGACTAAATTAAGACTTACTCTATGCCTGTGGTCTGGCACTAGGACATGACACCTTGGCTGGTATCTTCAATATCTGGTCCCACCCAGAAATGAGACAGATCCAAGACTCTTTGGCTCACAAGATTAGGCAGTTAGGATTGGCCGCTGGCCCAATTTAGGAACAGAGTGAGTGTGGAGCTGTATATCATGTGATGCAGGAACACCAGCTTTCTTCTCACATTCCCAACCTTGGTGACTGCCTTTACAGATAGGGAGAATGCTATGAAGTGCATTCTTTGCTCCAGGAGCCCAGGTGAGATTGGTACATGGGCCAGAATATTGACTCTTCTGCATAGGGATGAACATTTAGTCACAAAAGGCCTGGGAGTCCTCTTAGGAACAGAAGAGAAAAGCCAGTGTGGGACATGAAATTAATTCTACCCAGAACAAATTAGAGGGGGTAGGATGAGGAAGAGGTTCTATGAAAATTTTGAGGTTAACTTACTCAAACTGGTATCCTATAAAGGGATCATCCATACTCCAAAAATTTTGTGATGAAAAGACAGGTTGTCATCAACATTATTTAGCCTTTTACCTCAGCCACCAGTAAAGGTAAGCATAGCCCTGTTTTGGAGGGGAACTGTGTGATAATGCTTGTGTAATCCAATGACCCCACCATATTTTAGCCTGGCAGCATCTCAGAAATTTTGACACATGCGGACCCTACTCCAAGGATGAAGACTTTCAAATTCTGTGTAAATGTAAATAGCTTAGGTTGGATTTTGCCAAGAGCACTTGTATGTGGCAAAGTAAAAAAGGTACTTTGGGTCTGCTGCAGTAAAGACCTTGGGAGGGAAATGGGGAGCTGTGCAGTGTGTGGCAGTCTTCATTTACTGGATATAGGCACCAGGATTAGGGAAAAATCAGAGACAGGGATTTTACTGTGATCACACATCACAGTCCCATTCACTGCTTCTGACTGTTAAGCATACTGCTTCCAAGGGAGGTCTTGTCTACCTGTGCTCTGCCAAAAAAGTCCCAAGCCGAGAAAACCTCTTGCATCTTTCTCTTTGCTTGGATCTTGTCTATCACCTGCAGGCCTTCAGGATAAGATGGAACTTATCTTTATAACCATTTATTAACGTTGCCGACTGATGAACTGGCAGGAGAACAATCTGGTGGAGCGGTGAGTCTGCTGAGAAACGACCAGTGGGAGGGCTGGGTGAGACAGCAATGGACCGTAATCAGGCTTGCACCATCTCATTTTGCTCCTCTTATGCTGACAGATTCTTGGCTCAGACCCAGTAACTCACAGAGGGTAAAGGATGGCAGCTAATATTTTGGCATGGGAATTAGCAGAGCATTGCAGTATGTCAGAGAACCGTGATCTCAGAGGTCTGCAAGGTGGTAAAAATGTGGCTTACAGGGTTAAGCCATGTTAGCCTGAACTTGCTCTGCCAGTCCAAAACAGCTGAAAAGTCTGTTATCTCCATTTATTAGTTTAATCCTTTAATCCACCTTGCTGTCCAATTAGATTAATGAAACAAGAATCCCATTTACAGCTTGACCTGTGTTATCACACTTATAAAATGGGAATAAATGTATTTATGAAAGGGATGTGGAGGTTCCTGGGTGAGGACTGCCACAGATTTATTTACTGAGAGCTGAATAGCTCATTAGTGACCTGAATAGCGTAGGAGGGCTCACGGAACTAACCCACTGTCACAAGACAAGGCAACGTTCACACTATGATGTTGCCCCCAAAAAATTTTAATAGTTCAAAGTAGAATTTATTGCTTTGTTCAAGTGCTCCTAAACTCTGAGATTTTATTTAAAAAAAATACATAATGATTTAGGCTAAACTGCTTTCTATATTAAGAAATGGATCTGCTTGCAAGCTGGATCTCTGGGATAACTATTTAATGGAAACCAGTGAAATGCTTTGCTGGTGCGTCTGTAGGACTTTCCTTAAATTGCTAGAGGTGTTCAGATGAGTTTCCCTGACAAGCACTGACACTCTTTTTCTCTTTTCTTGGGCCAGATTCTGATCCCATGACTTACTTTCCTGCTTAGGGAGAAAGGCCAATGCTGAACCACCCTTGACACCAGGGACTTTTGGAAGTCAACGGGATTGAAAGCGTAACTAGTCACTAGAGAAATACTTTTCTGAAAGCACTCCCATGTTCCATTTTATACAGTGCCTGAGGTGCTTATGTCTATCTCAGCATCAAATTAAAATTTGTTCTGTGTGCTGAAGTATACTAGGCAGTGAGGCAAGGGTGGTTAAGGCACTCATCAGGATTTGGGAGAGCTTTCTTTAATTCTCTGCTCTAAGACTGGTTCCCTGCATGACCCTGAGGCAGTCCCTCAACCCTGCAGTGTTTCATTTTTAAAATGGGCAGCGTATCACAGAGTTCCTACACAGGAATGCAGCAAGGAGAAAGTGTTAGACACTACGTTGTCTTTAGTGTCCTGGTAAAGATAAGATACCATGGAAGCCATAAGAGCTTATAATCAATTGAAACAAAGCTCTGGGAATTCTCTGTGTTTCTTTATTTCCTTTGGAGCATTATCTGCATTAATAGGTGAGGGCACATGAAAGGTGTACTATTCTTTACCAGTCCCTCAACTCCTGCCACTGGTTCTTTGCCCCCAAGGTCTTCTTGCTACATCTGAAATACTACATGGTAAATCTACCCTGAACCACAGTTTTTTGTCACTCTACCCACTGATCTCTGAACTAACATCTGTCAGGGTCTGCTGCTGGACAAAGCCACAGGAACATGAGGTAACACAAAGCCTTCTCATTCTGAAAACCACTTTTGCACTGAGTAAACAGCCTGCAAATGGAATAATAATTTAAAAAGGTGGTTGATTGCAAAGGATTCTGGGAAAAGCTTGAAAAAAGCCATAGTGGTGAAGTGTTTCTAGCCAAGTTTCTGGCAGTCACATTGTTTGAAGATAAACTTTGCCCCTGCAGACTTCAGTATTCCAAAAACAAGTATTTTCTGGCACAGGACCTTTCTCAGAGAGGCTGATTGGATGACTCATAGCCTGTAAAATCATAGAATAATTTATAATGGACAGCGCCTTTGCTGTTTTTTGGTCCAATTCACACCACAAGACTTCAAGGGGTTCCACCAGGACTGCCTGGAGGAAAAGGAATGACAATATAACAGAGATAGCTTTGGAAACTGTAACAGCAACATCTTTGATCATTAGGATGATTTTATTGATTTTCCTGTTAGGGAAACTACCAAAGGTGTCTTCATAAGGCAGCAACATCCAGAGGGTTGGGAACAAGAAATTAGCAGTCTTGGCTCTGTTTTGAACATACCTTCTCTTGCTGTATAGCCCTGAGTAGAACAACTGTTCTTTTTGAATTGCCTAATGAAAA
This sequence comes from Campylorhamphus procurvoides, assembly GCA_013396655.1. Lineage (NCBI taxonomy): Eukaryota > Metazoa > Chordata > Aves > Passeriformes > Dendrocolaptidae > Campylorhamphus > Campylorhamphus procurvoides. The sequence goes on along the minus strand of WBMV01003388.1, from coordinate 700,706 downwards.
TGCTAACATCATCTTCAGCAGCAGTAACAGAGATCTATGTCTACTGGATATAAAACTTTCCAGGAGTCAGGAATCCTGATTCTATCTCTGATTCTGGCTTGCTTTGTCACCTCAGACAATTCACTTTACTTCTGTGTCTTCTTTTTCCCCTCATCTGCAAACGGTCCTTTGAGATGTACTGATAAGATCTCCACGAGTAAACTTTGAAAATTAAAGTTACTATATTAATTGGGAGTATATTTAGTCCCACTTGAGTGACTGAATGCTTCATTGAGAGAGTCAGGAAAACATAACTTTATCTTTAAACAAACTCAGGTGAAAGTTGCCAGAGAAGCAGCATTTTTAGCTTTCCCCAGGCATTAACCTGAATTCTACTTGACTTGAAAAGTTTTAAGTTTAATGAAGCCCAAGCTCGGGGCTTGGTCCAGTGAGCAAGTTGTCCTTGCTGTTTGCAAAACAGAGACACCTCTTGCAAGCTGACTATAGCGAGGATGGTCATTTCCAAACATGGGGCCCTGAGCACAGCCTGGCTGTACTCTGTCTGCTGGGCTCACATGGATATTAGAGTGACAGGTGACAGTCCAGAAGGAGTTCTGAGCAGAGAAAATGGGTGGTAGGTTTCTATTTTTATTCAACATTCAGTTTGGCTCAACAAGTAAATGCCATTGGGGAAGAGCTCTCAGATCCTACATCTTCAACTATGCCAAGGGTAGGCTCTGCTCTTTGGAGGAGGTTGGACACAATATTAACTGGCTTAAGCTCTGTTTTGAGGCTGATTCCACACATGAAAACAGATCTGTCATTACGTCTAAATAGGTGCAGAAATCCTGGGCAAAGAAATGGGAGAGCACCTCTGTCCCATGTAAATGAAACTTTAGGACTCTCCCTCTCAATCCAGACAGCTGACATTTCTGCAGAGTGACTGCACAACCAGGTCTAGAACATGCTCCTTTTCTAGAACATAAAACAGCCATTTCCAGATGGTGGAAGAACAAAAAAGAAAGACCATAATAGGATCTCACTGTTTGTAGTTTTATTTTCTCCCCTCCCTTTGCTTTCTAATGCAGCAATCTGAAGAGTTAGTGAACATAGTGTTCACTGGAGGAGCTTTCATTTCATGGTTCCCTATTTGTGCTCATTGCCAACTTTACAGCTAATTGAAACAAAACTGAGCTTGTAGATTAAATGGTAACCCCTGGGACTTGTTTCTGCAATTACCAGCACTCCTCCTAGACAGATCCTAATTCAATAGCAAGTTTCTAGACTCACATGCAGAAAACACTGTGAAAAATCCCACTGCCTCGATGACATCAGTTAACTCTGCCCAGTCCAATTCAGCCCCTGCAGGCCATGACAACTGTAGGTGAAATTGTGGCCTGTTCAAATCTGGGAAATCTGCCACCAGCTTTGTATAGGTAGACAAAGGCTAGGATTTCACCTTGGAAGACTGTAGGAACTCTCTTTTCTTGACAGCACAATATTTCCAGCTTCACAGCTTGCCTTGCAATGGCTTAAGTTTTACAGAGTGTATTTTCTCTCAGTGTGGTCAAAAGCTATTCATGCATTTCATAAAAACGCATGCTCAGCTTTGAAGCACAACCTTTTGCAAGCCCCTAGCAGATACCTTGTACCCAGACTGAATTCCCTCAGTGGGAAAAAAGCAGGCTTCAAAATGCAGCATTTGCAGAAAAGCTTTTTGAAAGCAGTTTCCAGGGGTTAAAAAGAAACCAGTCACCTCTGAACTATTTTCACCAACAGATATTCAATCTGAAAAGTATTCACAGACCAGGGGATGAATACGTGGCTGAGCAGATACATAATGTGATACCAGGCAAGAAAAAAGTTGGCTTTTGCTGTATCTCCTTGTTGGCAAACAGAGCTAGAGAGAATGCACACGGACTGGCAAGGATTTCTACTACCATATCCGTTTCCATGGTGTAAAGCAAAATTCACCTGCCAAATCACTGACAAACTTTCTCCACTTCTAATTCAATTGAAACTGCGCTCCTTCCAGCCAGTGCAGCTGGAGAGTTAACCTGATAGAGCAGGAACCAGTCCTATCTGGTTCAGGATCACCTTTTCTTGCCCTCTTTCAGCTCACCAGTGGGAATTCAAGCATGGAACAAACCCTAAATTTCTCTAAGTGATGCTACAAGCCAAACAACCTTTGGCTTGGCTCTGGGAAACTGGCAGTTTTCATCCAGGTTTTATTTCACTGAACATCAAAAGATATAGTAAAACTAGAACAGGTATGGGAGAAAATGGCTGGAGAACTGTGTGAGAATGCATTAAGATGCTTGAGGGTAGAAAACAGATATGCTCAAGGTATATAAAACTACAGGGAGCACTGTGTGAGCAAGGAGGGATGGACTGTACCTTGCAAGTTCCAAGAGCTATAGGACACCAGCTGGAATCAGCTGGAGGTGCATACAGAGCAGAAAAGGGGAGAAACGTCTTTATACGGTTGCAGAGGCTGTTAAACTACAGCTGCCACATGTCAGCCTTTTACCTGGGCTCAAAAATTAGATAGGGAAAAGAAAAATCAACTGCAGAGGTATCAAAACACAACAGGTAGCACTTCTGACTCAATGTCTCTATACCACAATTTTCCAGAAACTGAGAGAGAACATGCTGGGAAATTAGTGATATCATCTGCCTTGCTGTTAGACTTTTCCCTGGACATCTCCTATAAACTACCAGTGCAGACAACATCCTTAAAAGCTGGGTATAAGAATGTAAGAGCAGTCACCCTGGAGCCATCTGTGCTCAGAACCAGACACTTGCTCATGCTACAGGAGAAATACAGACCTGCTTCCCTTAGCAATTGCCCCCTGCACTTAAGTTTTCACAATCTACAGTGTAAGGACACTGAGCCAGAGACTTATGGGTGTTTATCCTGATGGATTTAAAAAGTCATTGAACAGCTCTAATGGGAGGGAAATGCACCTATGATTTCAATCTTTACTTGAGGTCAGCTGTCTGAGCATCTCTGCCTTCCTGTCTATCTCCTTTCTGAAGATTGTCTGATACAACGAAGCACAGTGATGATGGAGAGCTCAGGGATGCCACATTTATCCACATCTTGTGGAAATAGTCAGGTAGAAGGGAATAAAATTTTATCAGCTCTCCCAGGGAGAGAAAGCATATTCAGCCTAAGCCCTATTAGACATCAGAGAACTCACACGGGGCAATGTGTATTGGAAAGGTGGCAGTATGTGTTCTGCCCTCTCTGGGTAGTTAGTTTTGTTGTCAAGTTTGCTGCTGAGATCTGGTCCCTTTGCCCCATTCAATCCACAGTGGGCTTTCCACATCTTTGCTCCAAAGCCCTGTTTATGAAGACAAAAACTGAGTCTTGGCAACTGCCATGCAGATGTCACATTTTATGAGCAAGACAATTGCTGTAAGAAGGACTTTTTCCTTCTTTTTTTTTTTTTTCTTTTTTTGGCAGACTTTCAATTCATGGCCTGGGTCTCCATGCCCCCCCAGCTCCCCCACCACACAGTACAGAAATGGACACTGCAAATTTCTGTCTGAGGCCAGCCTTGGCAAAGGAGCCAACAAGAAGAGAAACAGCCTGTGCTCTAATAAGTAAAATATTTATGTTTTGATTTGGCTTACATACACTCTCTCTATAAAATATTTTTCCCAGGAGGAGCTCTATGAAAGGGAGGGGGTTCCTGTATTATGTCCCCAAATAATTCTTTTCTGCTCCCCTTCAAAAGCCTCAAAATCAAAGCTCTGTAGCTTTGTATTGTCATTCTTGACTTTGTTATCATTAGTTATTACAATCATTATATTGATTTCCATTACAAGCTCTCAGGAGGCCCTAGCTAATCAGCACCCCATTCCAGGAAACGCTCTGACAAATGTCTCACAGCATATGCATACACAAAGCTTGTAGTCTGAAAAGACCAGCTAAACAGACTGTTAATGCATTCCCATGCCAGGGAACTGCAGCACGGGAAACTCCAGCAGTGCAGCAATAGCCACTGTGGAGCCCAGGGCAGAGAGGGAACAAAGCTCTGAACTGACATGGGTCATTTCTTGCTGTGTCTCAGGTGACAGTTCTGACACATGAGGAGATCCTTGAGGGACTCTTCACCCACGGGAGAGTAATCGATGGTGTTCTGCACTTGAGCTCATTGCTCACCTCACAGCCAAGCAGTGCTCCAGGTTTACAGCTCCCACAGCGACCCGTGTGATTTGGGGCAGGTCCTAATTCAGGTGGAGAGTCACTGGCCTGACATGTAGAGGGCAGATTCACCCTGCTGGGAACTGCCACTCCTGTGCATCAGGACAGACAGCACATGCTGCTTTCAACAGAAGACCACACTGCAGCTCCTGCATCATTAAAACTTTAACCTCTTTCTGGGCACATCATCTCCCCCACTCTGCAGTGCAGGTGACAAGATCGCTCATGGCAACTGCTCTCTATTGCTAGAGTTACATTACAGATCCTTTTGGCCTATGTTACCTGGCCTTGTTACTTGTATCATAGTGCTCATTTCAGGAAGGAGATAGAGCTCCTGTACCCACCCAAGTGAGGATGATGACTGTTTTCATTGATTTCACCTCAGAAAACTACAGGCATACAGGCAAATTTTGATTCTTAGAAAGATGCACCCACCTACTTATAAACAAAGCTGTGTTGTCACTAACCTCAAGACACATCCTTGCCAATTTGATGTACCTCTCTTCAGTTTTGGTGGCAGGGGGGTAACACGAAGGGAGGTAGCAGACACCTCTGCTGCTGTAGAGATCCCTTGCCCTCAGAATGCTTTTTGCTCCCTGCTTACCTGGATTTCAGATCAACCTGACATTCACTTACAGGTCACTCTTTGCCATCTTTGGGTCCCCATTTCCATAAAGTCACAGAGCTTTGTTTATATGCTTACAATACCTATGTGTCAAGGTATGAAGCTGTGTTCGTGGGGTGAAATATCCTTTTCTTTACTTGCCTCAGGCCATCTCCACAAACCTATTGTTCCTTGCCCTTGAGTTTCCAAAAGGCAGCTGCGGGACAATCCAGAAGGCATAGCTGGAATTTGAGCTGGCCCTTTTGAGATCCTCAAAAGTATGTACGTGACAGAGCTACTAGGAATGTCTCAAGCTTGAAAAAGGTTGCAGTGGTGACTCACTTTATTATATTCCAGAGAATCCAACTCAGTCATAAATCCCTAGTAACCCTGCTTGCATTATGTTTTTGTGATGGAAACCCAGCTACCAGCTCTCAGATGGCAAAACCCTGCAGACGTCACTTCAGTTCTGTTTGAACTAATGACCTCAAAGCAAAGGGCTCCATGTTCCTTTACAACTCCACAGAATCACTGGGCCCCTCCTTCTCAGTTATCAGCTTCCCAGAAATCGTGGTATGGTGGGGAGAAAGAGAACAAACAAAAAACAACCCCAGGCTCTGTTACCTGTAAAGTAACCACAAGAGGAAAAGTCCCATGGATACCAATGGCAAAAACACACATAACCTGGAAGGAAGAGAGAAAAGAAAACCCTATTTGGGATTTTAAAAGAAAAGTTGAGCATGCACATACAATATCCTTTGGCAAAGGAGCCCAGGCTGGAAAATGTTGCAGCTTCAACATGCTGTGCTCAGAGAAGGTGTTAATGGTCCAGCCTTCCTGTATTATTACACACAAACAAGAGAGGCCCTGCAGAACTGTAGGGGTCTTTTAAGATCCCCACCCAGATGGAAAGAGCAGAGAGAGTTATGTAGGATTAACTCAAGAGGAAAGGAAGGAAAGAGGTGAAGGAAAGGTAATGTCCCAAGGACTACAGCTCTGAGCTAACAAGGCAAGTCTGCTGCACCTCACACACTGAAATGGGGATGCTCTGGCTGCCCCCTCCTCCACATGCACCTCAGCCTCTGCCTCACGCACTCCTGGCACGATGCTGGGGCTTCCTTCCTCTCTGGGACTCTGGACCAGACCTGTGATTTACTGACCAGCTGCATTTAAGGTCACCTTTAAACTTGCAGTACAAGTCAGAGGTTTCAGGCACGTGTTTTGCCTGGAAGGAACCACCCAAGATGTGTTTGCTGCTGATGTCTGTAGTTGTGATCTCTTCCTAACAGGATCACAGATACTGGCTCTTATGCTTGAGGAAAGACATACTGGAATGTCCATGACACTGGCCTATATGTGTTTGCTTAATGAGAGCTAATGAAATCTTCACCCAAGTGTCAACCTTCCTGGCCCTACAACCACACACCAAAATCCTCAAGGGGCTATGAGTTCCCAGGCACAAAGTTCTGGGTGAAAGCCAGGAGTGTGCATACTTGTGGTCTGGGAATTTACATACAGCATGGAAGGGGTGGTGTCTTTCCCAAAGTCTGTCACAGACCCAATGGGATACCCATGAGCTGCTTCGCTTGGCCAGTGATGCCATAACAAAATCTCATATCCAGAAAAAAAGAATTGGTCATATCCAAGTACAGGCTAAAGCTTTGCAAGAATTAATACTGAGGGGAGTGACATTGTTAGACTGCACAGGACCACAGGGGGAGGCTGGTTCTTCAATGTGTAAATGTGTTAATTAATACTGAAATTTTCTAAATCAGACATAAATTAAGCAAAGGAGAAACTCAAGTTCTGCTAGCTAACCTCTACAAAAGCCATTTGTGACAACACTGAACACTCACAAATCTCTACTGCACAAATAACCAGCTGCTATGAGAGGTGAATCATATTCAGAAGAAAACACTGCTGAAAATTCAAACAATAAAATTAATTTCTGGAGAGGCCAGTATTGGCTTTCACATGCGCAGACATGATTCACCACCTTCATCTTTATAAGAATTCTTCTCATAAATGTTTGGAGACCATTTTTAACTGGTCTGTTGAGGGATAATTCCAGGGTTATGATCAACTGCACACTACTAAGCAAAGTGCTGGACTGTTGAATTCATATACAATTTTTCTGTGGATTAGATCAAATTCCTGATGTAGGAAAAACTATTACGGCCTCCATTCTGTTTTCACTTCTGAGAGCTTAACACACGTTACTGACTTCAACCAAGTGATTTCCAACATATACCTGTGAGAATGCAGGATCAAACCACAATGTGTTATGTTTCAAAATATTTTTTCACAATAAGTTGGTTTAGTGAACTCACTTTTCACCCCTGGAGAGCTGACTGTAATGAGATCACACAGAGAAAGGATATGGAGTTTCACCCTAATCTCCAGGAGACAACATGCCATATCCAAAAATCCTTTCTCAAATCAGCAGTACTTTCAGTTTTGGAGCAATACCATCTGTGGAGATAATTTGAAGGAAGCAGAGAGGTCAGAATTTCAACTGTCACATGAAGATTTGGCGTGTACATATCAGGGATGTTGTAAGGATATATTTGCTCCCATCTTAGGAAATTCTTCAGTCTAAGCTTTTCCTAAAGCCTCACCGCCTAGAATCATGAATATCTCACAGATTTTTTATATTGTGTTTTTTTTTTCCTTTGCTTAGATTTAGAAAATACAAAATTCTTTGGAATCATTAGGAAGAAATTCTTCCCTGTGAGGGTGATGAGACACTGGAAATAGGTTGCCAAGAGAAGCTGTGGCTGCCCCATTCCTGGAAGTGTTCAAGGACAGGTTGGATGGGGCTCTGAGCAACCTGGTCTAGAGGAAGGTATCCCTGCCCATGGCAGGGGTGGAACAAGGTGACCTTTAAAGTTTCTTCCAACCCAAACCATTTTATGATTCTATGGTTTTCTAAGAGGGAAAACCTCAAAATGTATCATGACAGTGGGACTAGATTTAATATCTTACTGTGGATAAATCTGATGGGAGTTTTCCTTCAGCAACAGAAAGCAGCACAACAGGTTGATTTCAGGCATTAGTTGGATCAGATCTGAACTGTATTGCTACAAGGAAATGAGAATCAAAAAAGCGACTCTCATAAAATCAGATTGCACTAATCCTAGTCCAACCCTCCAGCTAACAAATCTGTGAGGGGAAATGTTTGTTCCTGCCCTATTTGCATCACTCCAAGATTTAACTGGTGTACTTAATCCTTCATTTTCAATGCTAACATTTTAAATTCAAGGCGGGGGGAAGTAGTGTTTGTCAGTTCTAATTAAATTACATGCTTTTTTAAAAAAATTAAATAGCCTAAAAGGAAATAAACTGGAAGAAATTCTCTAACAAATGATTTAGAAGTATTTCATATGTATCTAAGAAGGGAGCCAAATATAAATTGACAGCTTAGTGCAAGAGAACTTCAATCTGGGTTTTATTGCAATAACAAAAGTGTGTATTTAAAAGCCTTCACACAGAGCATCTATTCAGAAACAAGCCCGAAGACAGTCGGGGAATTAAAAAGAGGATAGTGTTTTGAATTAATCTAGAACATTTTTGTGGATTAGTTTACAAGCACAGAATGCCTCAGGGGGCTAGGGAGAGCGCAGAGCACTGAAGTCAGAGGGATCTGTCTTTTTCCTGTTGCTGGTGATTAGTTCATATCTCTTTGACACCATGTTTACAAGCCTCTAATTGCCTCATTAATACCTCATTATTACTTAGAAAGTGAAGAAGCTTTTAGCTTTGAAGCTGCTTTGCTGCACTTGAAGGCAAATATAGGGTGAATTTTGAATGTGTTGGTACTAATTAAAGTTGAAGTCTGTTTCCTGTTGCTTGTGGGTGGGTGTTAATGGCTTCAAAGAAAAAATTAGGCTCCAATTTATATTACTCCCCTCCTAACTTACACACGCAGCAATAAGTGCGAGTAAGAAGCCCATTCCTGCAAAGTGGATTTACGAAGGGACGCAGAACCACACGTCTATTTTCTTTCATGCTTTTTCAGTGTAAACCAGACTCTGTGAAGGGCTGTTCACTCTCTATTAGACTGCCTGGAACAGACTGAAGCTGGCCAGGCCAGCTCAGTCCATGCAGATAGAGCACGTACCTTCCCACACTGCCACACATGTATAAGGCCCCATATTCGTATTTCACACCAGAATCTGAAAGCAAAACTGATCAACCACTGTGTAAAATTGCCTTGGGTCTATATTTATGTCCTCATCTGGATAGACATTGTTTCCAGGTCACCCTGGAAAAGTTTGGTTCAAAGAAGAACTAAAATCAGGCACTAGATCTTGTGAACTTTCACTTCCCAAACATATACACGTATAATATATATATATGTATATTAATAAAAAAATACGTATGTGTGTATGCATAACAAAACACAGCACTTTTCTGGATCCAGTAAGCACATTCTTTCTGAAATGTGTCTGAAGCTGTGAGACCTTCGGAAAGGGATCCAGTTTTCCAATGACTGTGCACAACTGTTTCAGTATACAAATTGCAAATAAGCCAGTGTCTGCAATTATGGTTACTGAACTATCATACAAATCAATAAATGAGATGTTTCAAACCTCATTTGGGCTGTAGAGATGCACTGTCTGATAATGTTTTAAGGAATTTTCTTCCAGCCCCAGACACAGGCGAGACAAAGCAGACATTAACCACAACAAAACCAATTCCATGGGAATTTTTTAAAGAGACATGTGCTTTCTTTAAATTATCTAGTTTTCAGGGGTTTGGGGGATGTTGTGAATGAAGAAGGGGGTCAAGAGAAAGGAAAAGATGCCCATTTTTGGTAAAAGCATTCAGTTTCTTAATAAGAATTTTGGATGAGAAAAATAGTGAAAAATAGTCTGTTGAAAGCAAATGGAAAACCCTACACAGACTGGAAGATTTAGATACAAAAATAACATGTTTTCCATACAAGTTAAATTCCAAAAGAGGCATTTTTCACCAGCATTGTTTTTCAGTGGTGGGGGTCGCGGGTGGCCACAGAAAAAAAGCAAGTCTAGAAGGCTGAACATTCCTTGATGAAATAGTCAGGTTTTGGCCAAGAGTCCCCAAGACTCAGGGTTTAGCTCAGGCTGCTCAGAGTCACCAGTGATTAACGGGCCTTCTTGTCACAGGCCCAGGACAGCAGATCTTGGCTTACCGTGAGCACTCTTACGGCAGAGCTCAGAACAACTCAGCCTTTCACGTTCCTCTGATACCTCACATCTCCTCTAAGAGGATGTAAGTTGATAAAATTCTGATTTCATTTTATTTCTGCATTAAAAACCGTCTAAAAATGTCAGTGATATTAAACTACACATGTAGCTTGACAGCATCCCTTTACAAACATGACTATAAAGAATACGAATATATAACAAAATTTACTTAAAATTATTGGACAGAAACCGAGTCTAAAAAGTGGGTAAGGAAGGAACCCACTCCTCCTGAGTTGTATTTACAGTACCTTTGATTTATATCAAACATTTAAAAAAAGTATTAAAACAAAAATAATTAAGGCAAGCCAAATCCTTTCCTTGCCAGCACGCAAAGCTTGTCCGACTGGACATATTGAGACTATCAATCGGTGGTGTGTATTTATAACCTAGTGCTCAGACAACTTGGAACGACAAATGCAAACAGCCACAAAGAAGTTACTTTGTACGTTTGGCACAAACAAATCCCTGAGATGAAAAGCAGCCTGGCGTTTATTTTGGGCCAAGCTTCCTCATCTGACGATCCACAACGTGGCACGGAAAGGGCAGTGTTACCAAAGGACACAAAGCACATGGAGACGCATCATTAGAGCATTTACAAATATTAGAGTGTTTACAAACCAAGGTGCCCAATTTTGTTATTCTTGCTTCTTCCTTCCCAGAATGGATGTCACTTCCCCTGCCTTCTTCTCCCCAAAGCTGGAGAGAAGCTCCAAAACTGGTTTGAAGCTTGGTTGTTTGTTGTTTTTTTTAAGGACCAGGCTTGTCGGCACAGCCTGAAAAGCTCTTACAGCTATAATTTAAAACTGAATTGTGTTGATTGAAAACATGGCTAGCATCTGACTGCAGACATGTTTGAAGACTTCCACATGCATAATCAAATCAGGACTGGTGAGGATATGGTGAGATTTCCCTGAAATATTACAGCAAGCTCTGTGGGACCCATGATCTCCAACTGTGCATTGTATAGGCAATCTGGGAAATGCCCATCAAGAGATTCGCTGGATTCTCTTCACCATTGACCAGGAGACCTGAGCTGTGTAAGTAAGCAAGACACTGTGGTAGTCAGTCATCCTTGAGGGGTTTTTCAGAACAGGAAGTTCATATCCAAGACTGGAGGAAGAAATCTCAGTGGACTCTAGGTTGGTTTGATACCAATACTCATTGATCCTCCAACATGACCAAATCACAAGAGAAGCAACCGAGGAGAATGGAAAGAGAGTGGTTAGCCAGTGAACAGGCAGCTTCCTGGAAGGAGAACACAGTGCCTTTTATGAGGAGTTGGCTGAGAGAACAGCAGTGAGTTGACAGCTACCAACAGATAATGAACAGAGGCTGCAAGTCACCCAGTGCAGTTTGGTTTCAGGAACGCTGATATATGTTGTTTCAGTTCAAAGGGACTATCTTGCCATCTTCCACGGCTCCTTCAGAGGAGGATGTGATCAGGCTTCTAGTCCTTATCTCCAGGAGCAGACATGGACACTGAGCCTCAAGTGACATTGTTCTATGCATGGATAATGGAAGGTCAGCTGTTTGATGGTACGATGCCTTCATTCTTCTCATACCTTCATCCCCCTAAATATGTCAGTGAGCTAAAGGCCTGAGAAAGTCTTAATATAAGTTTTACACTTCTGATGACACTCAGACTTTAAAAGGAAGGTCATAGCTGATTTGAGAGACTTTTCTCTATTTTCACATTAAAAAAAAAATGATTTCTCATAGCTCCTTAAGCATCAGAATAGATATACATATATTTTTCAGTGTAAGGATTCAAATCTTTGATTTCTTTGGCAAAAGGCCCTTTAAATTCTCATGGATTTGTTATTGCCTGCTATAAATTTACCACTCAGAAAGAATAATATTTCATTTGCCTTATTGTCAGTGCCTCCAAAGAAGGCGAAAATGGATTTAAGTCTTTCATTGGGCATCTTGATGAGGGCAGAGAAGGAACATAAAAAGAAGCCAAAAGGGCACTTAAAAAATTGATATAAGGCTCCATTAACTACAATTCAGTTGATAAACTTAAGTCTCCTTTGCAATGAATTACAACGCCAAGAGATTTGTTCTGAAAATTCTGTCCAGAACTTGGCAACACCATTCCTAAGAAAGAAAGCAAACTGCTGCGGGACTCGAGCAATATTTTCCATCTGAATAAGCAGAGGGTTTGATCTTACTCATGTTGGCTTTTAGGCTCTTACTACTTTACACAAAGGAATAGGGTCAGTAGAGACAGTTCACCAGTACAAGGTAGGAAAAGGACCTCACACTCTTCAGTTTACAGATTCATGAGTACATAGCCTCAAGAAGTTAAATCCATCAAGCTAAAGCAATTTCCTGGGCAGTTCTACTTATTCCAGGATTCTTTACTATCTCCACAGTGACCTCATTTAGAGAGGACACTTCAGGGATCTTAGCTCCCTGTATCATCCCCCAAATAAGGTAGGCTTGGCATTAAGAGAGCAGGACCTGGACTTCAGCAGGGGCAGAGATCCAAGTGTGCACAAAAGTGGGCTTGGTTTTGTGTGACAATGTAGAGTGAAATCAAAGGGTCATGCTGTTTGTGCTCTGGAGCTTCTCCAAAACTTATGTTCAGACCCAGACTTGCCTTCATTTATCAAACTTATTTAGCTTCAAGAGTCTGACCATGTGGTTACCACCATATTAGTATCTAAAATGTATTAAGTTTATGCTACTGAACAAATTTATGACTTGAAAGCCTGATCCTTGTCATTGGGGAACCAAGATGTGGACAGATGAAGCAATTTGCCCAGAGTCAAGAAAAGGGTGAATTACAAAACTGAGGATTAAAGCAGAACCCCTGAGTTCCACATGGCTGGCCACTACCCAGGGTGATCCCCTCTCCAGTGACTGAAAGATCAGTGAACTGCTCTCTAAATTCTTCTGACATGAACTCCCCAAAATACAGCAAATGGTATTTTTCACACTTTGACTAATGAAAGCTTGGCACATGGCACAAAAAATAAAATCCTCACTGCCAGCAGTACAGATATATATAAAATGATGTTTATTTCTACAGGGCTTGTGAATAAGCAAGACATTTTTCACCCATGAAAGGCAGTTTCTGTGTGCCTGTGTAAGTTAGCAACAACAACAAAAAGTGTGACTGATGATCCCAATGAACATCATCCCAATGAGGTTCAGGCATAACTTTTTGCTTCTGAAAAGAAAGTATCTTTTTTAATTTCACCCTGCAAACTCCTAGGTTTACTGTGGCTATATTTCTCTGCTGTTGACAAATATACAGACATAATTTGTCCTTTTGTTTCATATTTAGAGACTAGTTATCATCACAGCATGTATGGAGAAAGATCCAACAAAAAGATGTGCTCAGAAAGCACAGTGCCTGCAAGATCTACTTCCACATGAAAGCAAATCTAGTTTCTGAAAAAGTGAGGGGAGCTAATTCTTGCCAAATTATGACATTTCTCTTACTTGATCCTTTTTGCCCTGCTTTCCTGGTGCTCTCCACATGACCGATGCTAACAAGAGAAGGGATGAGCCTAACTCCCTATGCAGGCAGACTAAAAATGATTAGACACAAACTGGGACCAATGGTAAACTACAGACACACTTCCAAACCAGTATTGTCTCTTTGTCTGATGAAAGTGTCACTTTGTGCTGTGGCCTCTGCAATGACAGACCATATCCTGCCTGAGACTAGGTGTGTAAATAGCCAAAGAAAACCCGAAAACCCTTCCCAGTGTCAGACTCTGGAATGCATTCTCCCTCTGTATAAAGTTTAGTCTTGGCAGCTGAACACTTTAGTTACCTTCATGGGGAGATCACCTAGACCATCTCTGACAAACTCCATGGCTCAGAAAGGTAAGATGGCTGCTGTTAGAAGAGCTTTCCTAGAATCCACCTGTAGGCCCAATCTTCCACTCAGGAAAATGGACACAGCACGTGAAGAAACCAGCTGAGCTAGACTTGCTGATGCATTAAATCTCCACTGCGGGAAAATTTTTAAAAACATACTAGACTGACAGGGAAAAAAATTGCTGACTTTCAGAGGAGACCTTTCCAAGCACCTTACACCATACTACTATGCAAGAATAATATGGGAAAGAATAATTTGGGTACAGGATGGATGAAATGAGGTCTGTGGCTGTTACTGAGTACTAGCCCTAGCCCCAACTCCCAAATGAGATGGATATCTTGTTGGGATAGTGGAGGTCTAACTGACCCAGTTCTGGTCAGACTGGATGAGACCCCTTCTAAACCTACATGTCTAAGATCTGTGAAACCCAGTGTACAGACCCATATGACATTTTGAGATTAGGGAAGTTCAGATCCTGGCCAATTTCTATTGTTAAGCTCACAAAACACTGAGATAAATAAAGGAAAATGCTTCAGCTGCTATTTATTTAGGGCACTTTTGCCATGTGACATCAGAAAATATTCCATGGTGGAATTTATTAACATAAAAATGGACTTGGTGAGACTTTGTGATCTATTAAACTTCCAGCTAACTAGACTTTTGTTTATCCGATCGACAGATGGTGTTTTTCCGAACTGGTTATGTTGATTCACAGCACTGAAGTAGTTACTGGAAAAAAGGACTATGAGTTTAATAAGGAGCAGGCCCACACACATGCAACAAATGTGAGCCACATTCTACCAGCTCCAAAAGAAAAAAAGCAGCAGTTTTTACACCAAATTACCAAAATATTGGCACATTTTGCATGTCCATTATGTGTTCCAAGCCGCCAGAATAGAGTGCTGTTGGTAAATGAGCTATTTCACACATATACACAACGTTACTGGATTTTCTTGTAATATTCTGCTCCAGGTTTGGTGAAAGATAGACCCCACAGACTCCTCTTTCAGAAGTGCTGTCTTGGAGGGCCGTTTTAGCTGCTTTATAATAAAAGACTCATCCCACTTAGTAAACTGCTCTGAGGCGTCTCATTAATAAATGCCAATGAACATAATATGATACCCAGGTTGTAGAAATCAATGGCAATCTAGAAACCAGGAAAAGAAAACATACTGAATGACAATAAAGAGTGGAGCATTTAGAGGACTCTTGAGCAGCTGAACTCCCAATCATTCTCCAAACATGAAAGAGGTTTCAACTGTTTATGAAATTAAGTGGAGCTTCTGGAACAGCACACTGAACTATGCTGAACAGGAAGAAATCTCTTTGCTTATTAGGCCTCAAGGAGGTAATCTATTGTGCTATAGAAACAGCTACAGCCTTTGCTATGCAGCCCGGAGATTACTCCTGTTCAGGTGGATGAGTGGCTTTCAGATCTTTTTTTCACAATCTCTTTAATATGTTTTTGAAATGAAACAGCAATGCTCTGCTTAAGTTGAAGACAGAAGTTGTTGAAAAGATGGGATCTATTTGTAGTGGAAGGACATTAGAGAAGGACAGGCTTCCATCTCCATGGGCTCAAATCCAAAATATCTTTGGGAGGATGGGAAAAAGAACTGAAAAGCATATAATGGAGCATTAATATCACTCACCTATCCCATCATTTTGTGTGTGTGTATGTATGCATATGCATATATAAGCACAGTAATATATATAAACACACACACATATCATTACACATACACCTTCTTAGAGGTGTGCATAGGTAATATTATATACATATACAAGTGCAGACTAAACTTTATACAGAAGGAGAATGCATTCCAGAGTCTGACACTGGGAAGGGTTTTCTTCAGCTATTTACACACCTAGTCTCAGGCAGGATGTGGTCTGTCATTGCAGAGGCCACAGCACAAGGTGAGACTTTGCAAAATGTAATACAAGCTATTAATGCTGGTTGGTCTGCAAAATTCATACCTAGTCCTTAGGAGGGAGGATATCAGGAGAGGGGATTTTCTTCAAGAACTAGATTAGTTTTTTCTGGAACGCTGAGACAAAAGACCCTGAATTGGACACAGGAGGACAAACAGGCAAGGAAATGTAAGACTGACTACAGTGACTACATTATATTGGTTGCAACATCCACCAAAAGAAAAAAAAGATTTGAAACATTAAAACAGTTGTGATAATTCAGCAGTTTCAGTGTGACAGCCTTAAGTATCAGAGGCTTGTTGAACTGACAACTGCATGTTTCAAATCATGAATTGCACGACTGAGCAACAATCCTATATGTGACTACAACTGCTAACATCAAAATCAATCTTCTGCAGGAAAATCTATTTGCCAGACACATCACAGCACAGGTGTCATGCAAAATAACGAGTCATGGCATGACAGCTAGCAGTGCAACTGCTTTAGGCTTAATACTTTTTGAGTCCAGGAGAGCTACATGTAATGCCACCTGTGCATAAGAGAGCAGAGAAATCTAATTAGGATCCTTAATTGGACCCGTGCAACCTGATCTAACATTGAAATTAACCCAGCTCAGAGTGAGGGCAGTTGGACCAGAGACCTCAGGAAGTCCCTTCCAACCTAAATTACTCTGCATTATCTATTATTATATGAAGCATACAAAAAGACTGAATCTCATCTGCCATCTTGGGCAGGAGCACAAGGCACTTTTGGCTTCACGCATGAAAAAAAGAAAAAGAAAAGCTGAGTTCTTACTCTTCCAGTTTTGATGTAGGACAGGTTTTGGCAAAGTCAGTGGGTCAGCCAGAATTCCTTGTTGTGGGAAAAGCATAAGAAAAGCAGAGACTGAAATCCTCTGGGTGCCTTGAACTTCTTCAAAAGAGAGCGCATTGTGGCAGAGACAGGGAAATACTGATACAGCACAGGCCAACAATACAGTGTTTTTCCTGGAAGGGAGGTGAGAGGAGAGGAAGACAAAAGGGTAGTTAGCCCTGTAAGGAGCATGTTCTGTTAAAAAAATGTTACACTTCCCTACATGCAAATACTGATCCCTCACAAGCTGTTTCCTCTCAGATGTAATAATCTTCTTCACCTGTTGGAAACTCACTGTAATTACAAGTTCCAATGCCAACTTCTCATTAACAAAGAAATTTGCCCTCTATTCCAAGGGGTTTTGTTTTGCCTCATTAAAGATATTGTTAAAGCCTCCACAAATATTTTTTGTACCCACATGGACTCGTTGAATCTGGTTGTCTTCACTTCCTGCTTTAGCACAACTCACTTGGTAAGTTGTTGCCTCACCACACCCCTAAAGTGGTTGCCTTTCAGTGGTTGGTGAAATGATTAATATTTATTTAGTAAAGCTCTTTGAAGATGATACATGACATAAATATCAGCTAATACTATTTATTATGCTTCCAAAAATAATATAGCTTTTGTAAGATTAAAAGCTAATTCCCCAATTAGTTTTCTTAAAATTTGTTAAACCAGAATAACACAACCTTCCTTTTGCAGTTTAGCCTTCTTATCTCTTCACAGTTTTAGTCAGTATTTCCCATCTGATTACTGCTAATCACATCGTTATACTGTTTTTACAACCTTGGGCTCTTTTACAAAGCTTCCCTATTTACTCCAGATAGGCACAAAACAGTAGCAGGTAGGGAGCAATACACATTTTCCAAAGATCAGAATCATTATTTAATGTTTTTGTAAATATTTACTTTAGAAGCAGGCTAAATGTTACTTAAGATTTGTTCTAAACTGATGTGTTTAAAAGTAAAAAATCATGAGGACATATGGAACTCATCCGAAGGAGAAAAAAAATGTTACATTTACACAAAAGAATTAATTTCCTTACTGTTACCAAAGAGTTGTCTTCATAAAACTTGTGGCATGCTTTTGTGTCTTAGGTGGAACATCATGACACATATGATGTGGTTTGTGGTCTCCTTGTCCTACTGCCTGAAGCTCTGGCTGCAGTTTCCCCAACCTGACTGTCCCACCAAATCGGCACACGCCCTCATCATGCTCCCACTGGGATTTCTGTTCCTGTTCTGCTCTTTTTTTTTTTCCCCTTCTTCTTAGTCATCTTACCCACAAGCGGCATAAATCAAGGCGAGGCTGTGTTTTCACAGCTAGGCAGTTCTTGCAACATCAGGGCTGAGTTCAGGGAAATGGCTGGAAAACTTGCTATACCCACACACACACACACCTGCCTTTTGGCTCATGGAAGACAAGCAGAGTGCCAAAGATGTTTGTTTATTCTTGCCCTGGGTGCTTTGATATGTACGCCATCGATGAGGATAAATCACCTCCCTCACAGCACACAGGATGGAGCAGGGCCTCACCTCTCCTTACAGACCTCCCAGGCATCTTCTCCCTCACTTGAGATGCTGGGTCATATCACTAGTGATGTTCCTACCAGCCTTCTGAGGAGGCCCCTCTGTTCTTTCACTAGAGATTTAGGAAAGAGCCAGAGAAAGGGTAGATCAATTCAAAGCCACTAAGCCAGGCAAGTGCAGTCATGTCACTTTGGAAGTGGCTCTTGCTGCACACAAGGACAGTTTGATCCAGCCGTGAGCAAATGCAGCAGATCTCCATGCTATAGTGTCATGACAGCATCAAACCTGTAGCTTTTAAACAGTTTGTGGCAGCGTATGGGAAAACAACAGGATCCTGTGCTGTGATTGGACTTGGCCCTTGTGGTATTGCATCTCCTGGGACATGGGCTGCATACCCCTTCCTGCTCTGGACTTCATTTCAGGTGTGGGCACAGCCACCTACAGTGACTGTGCAGCACCCTGCACACTTGGGGTGGGTGGCTTGGGAGCAAGTGCTCAGACCCATTTGGGAGAAAGGTGGGACTGAGAGAGAGAGATGGTGTGGGCATGTGCAGCCAGGCCCTGCCCTCCCAGTCCTTATGGGGATGTGCCATCACACCATCAACACTGGTGAGGTGACTTGAGAGGCTGGGCCCAGTGTCATGTGTCCCACTGGCAGATGGAGTGAGGAGGGCACGTGAGATCTCGCTGCCCACAAAGCCATTCACACACCTGCTGTCACTGTATCCCAACAGCACAGAGACACAGGTGACCTCACAGGCCATTAGCACCCAGTGCAGTCGTGACTCAGCTGACCATCCTGTGTTGCAGTGATGGGACAACTTGTGTGCTAAAAAATCCTTCTCTTTCTGTCCTTCTCTGTCTTTCCCCTATCTGAACCTTATCCTTCAGAGTAGAACCAGGAAATTGAATATTTCTTTGAAACATTAAAGAACTAGAAACACCATGGGAAAACCATTTGCCGGATATTTACCTGTCTGGAAGATCTGGAAGGAGAGAGAAGAGGACGAGTGTGCTCCCTCAGAACAGAGCTGCTGTTTCTGACACTGTGGTTAGGAGAACACTCCTCTGTCAGGAGCAGAGTGCAGGGGTTGCATATACAGTGGTCCAGAATTCCCTTCAGGTGCCTGTGCAGCTCCATTTGCTCATCAGTCACCACAGCAAGTGCTGTCCCTCCCAGTCTCCACAGGGCTATTGGGAAGCCACTTTTACAGCCAGTTGGGCCTGAGTCTGACACTGTCCTTGGCAAAACCCTGCTGGCTCCACTCTGAGTTTTGCCAGAGCAAGGTCCCTGCCTCACAACAGTAATATCTGTATGTCATCATGCAAACTTTGGTAGTTTTGATCATCCTCAATACAGCGAGGAACTTGCTGATTTTGGAAAGCGCTCACAGTCTGGGAGGTGATGGAAAAGCCATGATACAGCCTGGCTCTGATGTGTGCACAGCCTGCAGTCGGAAGGGTGATGGAGATGCCCAGGGCTGGGCAATGTCCTGCAGGGAGAATGGGCTACGTCCATCACCCTGACTCCCATCCCTGCCCCGAATGGATCCAGAGGCAGGAGCTCCTGAACGTGAGGATGACAGGCATTGTCAGCCTGCCCTCTGCTCTGAAACCCTTTAACAGCAATGGGCATACGGGACGTGGTGTGAGCTGGAGGTGCTCAAGCCAAGCACCTGCTGCAACAACTTTCAGGGAGAGCCCCCGAGCCTCAGGGATCACGGACGTGCTCCCCTCACCCAGAACCACCTCAGGTCTTGTTGCTGAGGTTTTTTAATCCGCGTGGAAGCCGCATCGCTCACTAACACAGCGTGTTTGGAATCTGACACAAGTTTCCTTCCTGCCACCCTCCCGTGAGGCGGAGGCGGCGGGGGCCGCGGTGCGGGGACCTCATCCTTGGCCTGCGGGCTCGGGGGGGCCGCGCAGGACGAGCCGCCTCACGGCGGGGGCCGCGCGGGTCAGCGCGGCGAGGACGGAGCGGGGGCGCCTCAGGGTGTGCCCGGAGGGGTCCGGCTGCCCGGGGGGCTCTCACACGCCCCGATTGCGGGAATGCGGGCGCCGCTCGGAGCGTTGTTCCGGGCGCAGGTGCCGCGGGCCGGGCCGGGCTGGGCCGGGCGGGCGAGG